>JAECUM010093031.1:0-213511 GCA_016617855.1 Megalonaias nervosa | reverse complement strand
GAAAGAAAGATAACAAGATTTGTAACAAGATAACTGAGTTTGGAATTTCCGGATTAACAACAAAACACTATTGATGGTAATGCAAATACAATATTTAATGATATATGAAAATAATGAAATAAATATGACTGATACGTGCGTGTATGGGTCCAAATATTGGACAAATTAACATAGTTAGCACGATCCTACTAATGCAACAAATACAAATGCAAACACCTTGTCATATACGGTACCAGGACGAAAAAAGAAATAACGATTATTGGTATATCACAAAATGAAAATAAGATTTTTTACATTTGATAATGCATTTATTTCAGGTGACAACAGTTATACCTATGCACTAATGTTACTATATATAAATAAATTTAGTATAAAGATAATGGGGGGGGAATGACTGGGGGGGAAAAGTCCTATTTGATTGGGGGAAAAATCCGGGGGGGAGATGTCCGGGGGGGATATGTCGGGGGGGGAAAAGTCTGGGGGGGGAAATGTCCGGGAGGGAGATGTCCTGATACCAGTTTTATTATGTGAACTCTATAAAAGACGTTGAGTTAATCCCAATTATATTGGACTTGTCTGTGTATAATGTGCATCATACTGACAATATATGAAATACTATCCTTAGGCAACACTCCAGCAATATCTCAGTCTTTTCTTGGGCAGTAAATAAAAGTTTTGATTAGGGAGGCTGTTATCAGTGGATATTATGTATGTTTATACTTTCACTGCATATGATTCTTATCTCATGTTTTTTATGATATTAATATAGTTACTGTAATGGTGATAATAGTCAACCTTACATGGTATGGGTTGCTCTCTAAAGGTTTGAAAAGCAGGTGGGCATTTGAGCAGACTTAGGTGCATTCACCTGTTCACCATAAGAAAAAATATGGGTAAAATGCCTTCCTAAAATGTATTTTGTAAACAAAATTTAAATTTAATGTACGCCCCTTTTTCACCTGATTTTTTAATCGTGGATGGAGATTGCAAATTGCATGTGTACCAAGCCTGCTATACTGATTTTGCAGATCATACTTACATTTGCACATCATTGTTTGGGTTCCTATTTCAGTGAACATATAAAAATAAACTGCTCAGTCCTTACAATTAAATTTTACATTATATAAAGACAAAATAATGAAAATTCCAATAAAAATTGTTAAATAGACCATTGTTACCAGTGCATGAATACATGTGAAACAAGTCATTATATGTAATTTGCATACAGTCAAGATAGCAACCAGTTCCTGACAGAATGACACTTGCTGATATGAGTGGCCTCCATTTGACCAAATAGCCAAGTACCCAAAGTGAAAGCTGTGGAATAGAACTATGCATATGATTAAACAGAGACATTAATTTTGTTTTAATTACTTTAACCCTTATTTCCAATTGTCAGAATTTAGTAGTAGCACCGACATCTCATAGCCAGTGTACAATATTTTGCTTTTAAAGAAAACGGTTTTCTTACTTTGCTTCTTCTATATGTGTACAGGTAACTGGAACTGATAATTGTCCATTTGACAGGATTATGGGGGTGGGTGGGTGAGGGAAAAAGAGTCACCATTGTTTATGAACCTCATCAATGCACAAAGTGATATCAGCACTCAAAATTAAATCAGTTCAGGTTGATAAAGCTATAGCAAATGTCTTTTTTTTCAAGCTCAAGGAGGTTGGGGTGGAGTGTCACTTGTGATCACTATTAAAGAATTGTTTTGATTTAAGTCTATGTATTTTTTATTGATAGCATCAGTGGAAATGCATTTGTGTGTATTTCACCAAATTTGTGTGTGTATAATCAACTCATTTTGGCCTTCCTGCATGTAACCATGTGAAATGTTCCTGTCAGAATGTAACATTTGGAATATCAGGGCCTGTGTGTGGCACTCTGTTTCTATATACTTCTTTCTCCATTGATTATCTACATTTTTTTTTATCAATCCAACTTTCAGTTTTGAATTTTCAGTCATATTACTGGTAAATCAATTTTTTTTTCATTCGCAGCATTATTTATTATACACTGTAAACATGATATGATCATGATTCCGTTATTGTTGATGTACACCAGCATTACATCAGTGTAGCTTGCAAATATTTTATACATAATTCTATGCAAATATCAATAAAAAGTAGTGCCAGTTGTGGGGCTAAATTATACAAAAAATTTTGTGTGTGGTTCATACAGATATAAACAAAAGAAATTCAAAAGGACCTGGCAGATCATATTACTGAAAATTGTAATTCAGAAAGAAAAGTTAATTTATTACTTTATTAATCAAGATAGATTTATTTTCTACCTTAATCAAATCTTATTGATGAAACAGTTACTACTGACTTGTTGTGAATAGCGATCGTTACACAATGCAGGCTACTAATTTGTACCCAAAGTCAACTGAAGAGTCATATAGGGGATGCAACTCTTGATATTTAAGAAATTATCAATTGCAAGCAGTAAAGACTGAGATCTAATAGAATGGTATTTAGTGGCAGATTGGAGTCTGTATGGAAATTATCAATAGAGAGTGCATTGTTGGCCCTGGTCTGATAAAGCATAATGATAAAGAGGATGCGTGTTCACAATGTTTGCAGTTAGCCACATGGTACTGTATGTACATGAGTGCAGATGGTACTTATAAACAGCAGATCTGTGTCCCCACTGTTTGCAGTTGGCCACATGGTATATACATCAGTGCAGATGGTGCTTATTAAAAGCAGATCTGTGTCCACACTGTGGTTGAGCACATGGCATGTTCCATATTTTCCATATATATTGGGACACCATATTTGTTGGGACACAATAAATTAAATTTTAAAGTAATAATTATGTGCACTGTATGTTCTGAGACACATCTTTTTTTTTCAAGTCATAAGTTGTGTGACAACTTTTTAAATCATTCAAAAATTACGTATCAGAAAATCTCAAACTTAAATTTTATTTTTAAAAATATTAAAGTACTTGAGATAAAACTCTTTAATTCACTCCAGCATCAGCTCAATCCAACCCTTCTCCTGAACATGCATGATCCACCCTTTCGGTGCATGAATATTTTTTAGTTTCCTCATGCCATGAAAATTACCATTGGAGGCAACACATCTCCTGAAGTGGAAACTGCAATGACTTTGGTAACATTTTTTTATTTGCACCAGTCACGTAAGTTCTCATACTTTTAACCCTCTTCTTATCAACAGCTCAACCAGGAATTAGATCAAAGTACACTGGAGTTTCATGAATGTTAAAGATCATATTGTTGATGAAATCATCTTTTTCTCATCAGTCCTTCATGAATTCATGGAATGATTTTATTTTCTCCTCTAAATCTTCTGCAAGACACTGGATCATGCAAGAAGCACTAGATTGTGTCACTTTAAAAGCTGTTCAATTGTTTCAGGTTTTTTTTCAAAAGTCCCATGAATGCTGGTAAAAATTAACCAAAGATGGCTTCCATATGTCGGCTGACTTTGTATTTAAAAAAAAAATTGGCACACTTAAAAGAACCCAAAGTGAGCTTCTGAGGTTGGCTTGCTTTGTAGTAAAATAACCTGAGTTTATTACTTGCTGCCAGTTGTGTTGATTCACATCCTGATCTTCTATTTGCTTGCCATCTGCAATCATAATTGATACAAACAGGCATGGATGTTTGCAGGGTAAATAGTATACAAAGCAATAACTTGCAATAATAATACTTTTTGTAAACCATGCTGATGATAAGATTGTCAGTTGCTTTCACAGTAAATGTATTTTTAAATAATGATTTTTAGTTGCAAGATACTGTCATATAAATTAACCTGGATAAGATACGATCATGGTTATTTTACACCTGACACACTGTCATGCGTGAATGGCATGTGCCTTCAGGCAGTCAGTTATTTCCCTCTCTCTGTGTCTTGTTTGCAATTTTGTTGGATCCAGTTTTCAGTCTGATAACATATTCAAACCTTTGAGTACAACCAAACATGATTCACTTCTCTGTATTCACATCAATGAATAATGTGTCACGTGTTATCTGACATAAGTGATACACACGACAGTATAGATGCATACGCAACATATACATAGTTTGTGGATATAATTTTTCTTTAATGCTCATGATGAAAGAAAGAGGAATAAATAATAACAATACAAGGTTAGTTTCTTTCATTTTATTATCAATAAGCATGTTGTTTATCTATTTTACTGCAACCAGCATTGGTGGGGGGGGGGCCACAAGTTTGACACAAATTTGTTGCGTTTCTTAAGTCTTGGGGCATATAACCAACTGAAAAGAAGTTCATGATAAGTTCTTGGACAGGAAAAAAATTAATTATTTTATCATGTCCTACTATATGTGGTAAATACTAGCTGTTTGCAGTTGGACACATAGTAGATGCATGAGCACAAATGGTGCTTATGGGAAGGACGTTTTAATTATGGTTTGTCTGATGTTTTAGTAGTTAAACAGTCTTTGTTTCTTTGACTTGTATTTTTCATTTTGTTTTTCTGGACTCAATTTTAAATTTTTTTTTTAGCTTTCTGTATGCAAGAGAAAAATGTCGGTGGACCTCCATTTTTTCAAAATCCTATAGTTTAAGACATAATTTAATTACTGCAAGTATTTAATTTAGCTTGATTCAGTGATGTAGTTGGTCATTTTGTATTTTAAATTCTTTTTTTTTTTTTACATGTGGTTTAGATCCTGATCATTTAGCACTCTTTTCAGTATTATGTAATTTATAGATATCTTAAAAATTATGCTTTTTGTTTGGATAACTTAACTAATTTAGTCAACAACTTGTCTTTTGACCTTAATATATTGTATTCAAATGCCTTATTATACATTTTCCACTTTTTTAATTACAGAGAAAGGTTTGTATGAAAATTTGTTTCTTTATATGGTCTGGTGCATGTCTTAGCTTTTTACCATAAAAATAAAAGACTTGATCAGGTTTGCTTATTTGTGATATGTTTTTTGTGTGTTTTTTCTGTGGTGCATTGATCATAATCTAATAGTACATTAATTTGGATTTTAGAAATGTGTAGATTTGATGAGTTTTAACATTTTTCCAGTCCTGATTAATTGCTCAACCCAAGTTCTTTGCAACTTTTATTCCCATCTTACCCTTTTAGTGTCATTTGCTTGTAAACTGACAATAGTCTTATTTAACTTAACATGCCGAGTTGATACAAAATAGTAGAAAAAGAGAATGTACTAACAATGAATCTTTGGATTTAAATTTAAATTTCAAAATAATCATTACTCATTTAATTCTTTTTTTAACATTTGTTTTTTATATCTGTTCTAGTGGAAGTCACATTTTAAGTTGCAATAATACTAATGATGATGATGATGATTATTATGATAATAATAATAATAATAATAATAATAAAAACAAAAATAATTATGACTATTTAAAGAGGATGACACAATTAGTTGCATGGAACTAATCCTCCATGTGACCCTCAATAATATGCATATTTATGTACATAGTTGCATACACAATGAAAAAAGCATTAATAATAAACTACATTGATAAATGGACATAATAAACAGAAAATTTTGTAAGAACATGCTCCAACTAAGTACACTGTGTATATACAGTAAAATAAATTGTGAGACAACAACATGTAATGTTTGAAAATTTATATTTTAAGTTGTAACATATCTGTCAAATAAAAATACATCCATTGAATTAGATTATAAATAGATGCATTTATATTTGCACTTCTCTCTGATTTCCTCTGAGATTCTATTCCAAATTAGAGGCTCCAAAATGTTGGAAACTATTCATAAAAAGTTCTTAATTTGATTTTAGAATGGAAAGGTGGTTAGTTGAAGTTGATCTTAAACTGGGAATGTTGCCTGGTTTTTCTTAATGAAATAGTTCTTTAAGATACAATTTGGCCATATTGTTTGGAACTTTGTTTTTTAAGTTTAGCTTTTCTAAAAATGTTTGTGCACTTACTGTTAACATTTTAATATCATTCACTGCATTTGGGATGTTTTCAGCATTATCTGGGATGAGTCTGCAAGCTCTTTCTTGCAAACAGAATAGCTTGCAAATGTTTTTGACAGAAGCATTGCCTCAGATAACATTATAGTAGTCCAGGTGTGGTTGTTTATATCTTTTGTAATATATTAACCTATGTTTAATTGATAGATATGGCCTTATCGTTAATAACTTTATGGTGTATGACTTGAATATGTTCATTGCATTGCAAATTGATGTCAGCCACCACCCTAAGGATTTTGTCCTGGGTAATTTTCATTTAACTTAAGATTCAAATTGTTATTTTCAATTTTGCTGTCTCTTCTTGGGTAGTAATCAACAATACTCTAGTCTTATCTGTGTTTACTGGCTGCCATGTATAGCCTATCATGTGTTGAAAAATGGCATTAAGCACACAACAACATACATCACTTTAGTTGTTTTTCAAAAAGCTAATTCTGTCTGACCATCACAGAAGGGGACCTATAGATAAAGTCAGTGAGGAATGGCATTGTATTTGAGTGACTTACCTAAATCAGTACTGCTTCAATTTCAATGGATTTGAGATCAGTATAACTTATCTTGTTTCCTTTTCCTAGATTATTTTAAGTTTGATTCAATTTGCTTAACACTGGAAGTAGATCTTTGATCAACTTTAAGGGTTTAATTATTTTTATTTATCATTGTGAATGTTCAAAACATTTTCAGTGGTTCTACTCTTGCTTGTATTTGTCCTTTCCTGCATTAATAAATTTTTTGCTGCATAAGCAATTCTAATTTTTACTTTGTCTCATGGAGCAGCTGCATTACTAGAATAAATCATAAGTCATATCATCTTTTGCCAATTTTTGATGGATTTATTTTGTTTAGCTTTACTGGTCTAAGACTATAGAATTTGTAATTGCATGTTGTCAGATGTCCCAGATCAGTCCAGTGTCTGACATTTGTTAACACAAGTTTGTTATGACTAATTCTTCTAAACTTCTGAAGGGATTGCCATGAAACTTGACACACACACACACACACACACACACACACACACACACACACACACACACACACACACACACACACACACACACACACACACACACACACACACATTCATCCCAGGATCTATTTGTTTTGTTTTAATGAAATTGGTGGTGCCCCGAGTGGTCTAAAGCGCTCACCATTCCGGATCACTGACATCTCACCTCTGTCTGCATGTGAAAGCCTGCTAGTAGCTTCTCATGGGTCGGTGGTTCTTCCCGGGGTTTTCCAGGGTTCTTCTTTCACCAGTTATACTGGCCGCCATGTATAGCAAATCTTGTGCTGAAAAATGGCATTAAACCTACAACAACAACAACAACAACAACAACAATGAAATTGGTACACTTGAATAGCCAGTATGGCTACCATCATGACCGTCTTGAAAATCATTCTGTCACTACTTCATAGTGGATGGTCACATCCATGTTGTAAATAGTCCTAAATTAAAATAATGATCTGGCATCCAACATAGCTACCATGGTCATCTTCTTGAAAATCTTGTCACTATTCCTCTGGCATAGATGGCCAATTCTGCATGGGGTTTTCACTAAAAGACTGCTCACAACATATAGATTCTTCTGAAGGAAAGAGTGCCAATATGAACTCCAACTATGTCTGTCACAGCAGCTATCAGGAAAACCATTTTATGACTACTCATCCTGAAAGGGTGATTGTATCATTATGGAATTTTCACTTAGACACTTCTTGTGTGAGTTGGTCCTCTATTAAAATTATGCTGATCTAACCAACAAAATGGCTGCCTTGATGGCCATTTTGAAAATCTTCTTAGGCTACTTCTCCAGAGCAGATGGCTGTATTGACATGGGTTTTTTTTAGTAACATGCTCTAATAATATGCAAGTGTTAGTGTTTCAGAATAAAAATGATGCTGATATGATCTCCAATATGGCAGCCATTCTTTTTAACACTACTTCTGGAATGAATTGAGACATGAATTTTTGGTCCTGAATAACAAATGGGACAGAGCTGACAGCTAATGTGTATGTGCTTTTTGAAACAAAGATTGAAAACCCAACTTACTTGTCCTTGGGGTAAAAATAAAGGTCATTACTTGCATTGTTGTACTTCATTGAGCTAATGAGAAAAGTAACTTTTAAATGTAGAAATTAATTTTGACCAGACTTTGCTTTACTTTGTTATTTAGTGAAACAATTTTATTTGTAGCACACTGACATTTATTTCAAGGTCAGAAGTCTTGACTTGGATTTTTGTTTTTGTTGGTTTGTGAAAATGACAACACAGTTTTGAATGTATTTCTACCAAACTTGGTTTAGTTATATACCTGAAGAATGCTTTGAACTATGCTTGCTCTATGACTTGTTTTCATGCTCTCCCCTCCCATATGAATTATGAATAAACTTAGGATGTGTTTACATCTTCACAGTATCTGAGATGAGTTTCATGTTCTTCTGCCTTTGATATTAGGCTCTAGGCCAAAGCTGTGACAGATTTTTTTTGTACTTTTCTTATTGTGTGAACATGTTAACTCAAACATACAAGAAATATCTGATCACCAAATTTGGTAAGATTTCCCAATAATATTGGATCTGATTTCAATACTCTGCAGTTAAACAAAAGAAAACAGGAGGGAAGAAAGGGACTTCCTATGAGTACCTACAAATTTTTTTGGACCAGTAGAGCATCAGTTGCTTTGTTGGGCTATTCTTTTCATATTCTACTCTACTTTGATTTTAGTTTGAAACCTTAAATTAAAATGACATGATGCTACAAAAGATGGTAAGACTGGACATAGCCATACTAAATCATGTAGAGGTGCATTAGTTTACCACTCATTCTAAATTATACTTGGAACTGGTCAGGTGTCTGCATTTACCATAGAGCTATACATGGCAAGAATGTTTTTCTTTTGTTTGTGGGATTTTGATATTTATTCTAACATAAAGATAAATTGGAACTGTTTTATACATATATTGAAAAGATGTGATGAAACTGTATCACTTATGTATCACAGTAGTCAGAGATGTTTATGACAAGTATATTTAACATTTTTTTATTTGTAAACCGAGACATGTCAGTAACAATTTACATACAGTTTTCTAACATAAATCATATACAATTTCCTTCACTCTTGTAATGAATAATGTTCTGATCTGAAATTTGTACATTTGTTTTGCAACTCAGAGGCTTTGATCATCTTTTAATATTGGTATTGGATGACATTATAATATATCATTTACTTCTGCTTTTTTCAGAGAGGTGGAAAAGCCAATCTATCATCCTCCACCTGCAGCCCCTCCACCGCCGCCCCCACCAGAACCCCCAAAACGGTCATTGGCTTTTCCAATCTATTATGGAAACTCGCTTGTACAAGAGATAAGGTATTTTTATCTTAAAGTTTTGGGATTCATTGATGATATTAAAGGTATATTAAAGAGTTGTAGCTTTCAGTGATGAGTTCAGTAGAGATTTTAGTTACATATTTAAAGAGTAATTTTAACTATATAGTGAGATGTGTCTTGAGAATTTCATGATGAACCAATGAACTAGAAAAGGTAAACTTACTTTTGATTAGTTAAGCACAAATTTAAGCTGAAACTCAAGTTCAGGAGCTGCATATTCTCTATTCTAGTTTTTCATGACAGGTGAATTTCCAAAAGAGTGGTAATTCAAGACGGGTATTAATGTAAAAGTTATTCCTATCAATGTAAATTTAATTTTTCATTAATGAATGTGTCACTCAAAGTATGAGAACAGATTTCTAGATTAATCAGTTTTGGAGTTCATTGCTACCTGTCCTTCATTAATATCAACCCACCTGGAAGTGATTTTCAGATGGTTCTCTGCATAATCCAGACAATATTGGACTCAAAATACTTGCAGTTTAATGTGTTATAGTTCAATTAGGTTCTAGTTTTTGCATTATTATTTTGATTGTGCTTATATTGGCTAGTTTTTAGGATCACTTACTAGACTTATCTGCTCAGTATAACATAGCCTTGGATTCTGAAGATCTTGTTGTGAAGCCCATGCTAATTGGAAACCAGACATGGCTGTCATTTTCTGATGGTGGCAGTGTAATCAACAGTTTGTTAAGGTTTTAGTTAACATTGTTCATTTACATAAATTTCCTAAACATCTTAACAGATTCATTCTACGACATGCTTGCTTGCCCCATGTACCATGGGTCAAGATCCCAGTCATAGAAAATTTAAATTAAAGTTTTGGTTCAAGTTTTACTTCACTTGCATTTCCTCAACTCTTGGTGGATTTTCTTCCTGCTTCAGATAAATTATTGTGAAGCTAGAACAATTCATTCAATGATATGCATGCTTTGATTTTAGAGTCAAGATCATAGTCTTATAAAATTTATATTAAGGTTTTGGTTAAAATTATTTTCATTTGATAATGTTTCAGAAACCCTTTGACCGAGTCTCATAATACATTGTATTAATCATTATACTTAGGATGAATCATTGCATGGCTAGAACAATTCATTTTATGACATGCACACTTGACACTTTGATTTTGGGTTCAAGGTCATAGTCATAGAAACATTTCATTAAGGTTTGGTTGAAATTTTTCATTCACTTATATTTTCTAAACCCCTCAGAGGTTTTTATTTATATTTGGCATGAATTATTATTAAACTTAGACAACTCATTTAGTGACATGTATGTCCAACACTTTGACCTTGAAATGAAGGTCACAGTCATAGAAACTTTGTGTTACAGTTTTGGTTATTTCATTTGCTTATATTTTCTTAAACAATTGGTGGATTTTCTTCATACATGGGATGAATCATTGTGAAGCTAAGATAATTATTTCTGCAGCATGCTTACTCTTGCCTCATTGATTTTGGGGTCAATGTCTCAGTCAGAGAAAATTTTGCATTCAGGTTTGAGTTAAATTTTGTTAACTTCTTTATATTTCCTAACCTACTGTGATGGTTTTTGTTCATACAAATTAAGATGAATTATGAAGCTAAGACAGTTAATTCTGTGACATACATGCTATCCCCATTTGACCTTGGGTTCAAAGTCACACATTGTACACCGGTGCTTTCATTGTGGGCTCTGCAGTGCATGCAGATCCTGATCTTTTTATGAAAATTTTCGTAAGGGATCAGTCTCTTTATGCACAGTTATAACCAAGCTTGTCTTTTTTCTTGATACAGATCTATGGACATTTTTTCTATGTTCTAGATATCTAATGAAGGTTGGCTTTCATATTGCATCTTTTGTGTTAGCCAAGGTTTCTGTGGAGCTTACCACATACATATGAACTCTTGGCATGTACAATGCAAACACCTGTGCATATCACCAAGCCAGCTGACATGGTTTACTTAAACCAATCAAATTAATTGTCATATGTACATTAATATCTGGTTTTTCAGAATAACAGTATGGCTGACTGTTATATATTGATCCAAAGCTATATCATTTGAGTTTATTGGTCGAAATTAACACACCTCTGTTATAAATAGTGTACCTGCAAATTTATGTTACAATACTTCTACATAGGAATTTGTTCTGTGTATACCAGGGGTTTTGTAAGGGGGGGGGGACAGACGTGGTAAGTGCCAAATAATACATGACTACTAAAGTTGGCTGTCATGTGTTTCAGTGCAATTCGTCAGGCATACCTGCAAAATGGTGGTAATGATCCTGACATCCTGGCCCAGATGGCCCAGATGTTGGCAGAGGCTCAAGCCATTGAGGATCAGCTGAAAAGGAGCCAGGATGTCAAACCAAAATCCCAGAAAGGTATTGGCTGTACCTCCAGCATGTAGATCAATTTATAAGATATGTATTATGTTTTTTTTACAATATGTATGGTATAGTTTCTAAAAAGATTAAATAAGGTACTAAGATCAAGCTAATGCAATTGAATTTGACATTCAATATTGTTTCTTTTTGACTGGTATGTCAAGGATTAAATATATATTAGAACTACTTTCTTCCTCCCCATGATATTTCCTATCAAGGAAAATGTAAAATAAATTAACTGATGTTCTCTCAAAACAAAGGGGAAAAGCTGTGGTCTAATTACTTTCCAATGTTCATGATTTCAGTTGAAAAAAAGAATTTGAATTCCATGTCAGGATTTTTCTTTGGATGATAAAAATGCAAAATTGGCAAAAATGAAATAAAATCATGTACTTGTACACCAAAGGAACCCTGCAATTCAAAACATTTATATTCACTACTAATTCTCTTACTTGTACTTGTAATTATAGGTGAGTCAGATAGACATGACTACATAAAACACATGGCTATCTTATACAAGTTTTCATTATTTTCTGGTTTCAGGCTTTAGGGAAAACTGATACTTATCAAAATTACATGAATATTAACCCATGGCATTAACTTTGTAACAAACCATATGATAATTAACAGAAACAAGAATTGTAAACCAGTTTTTATATGGCAGAATTTCTTAGAAACAAAACTTTGCAAATTTTCAGCTTTCCAGGGGAATGATCAGTCACAATGAAAAAATTATATTGTTTTGAGGCAAAATTTTAAGTTAACAGGCTATTTTTATATTGAGTCAAGACAACATCCTCTCTGCATTAAATTGCTGTTTGTTCTTACTGACATGCCCTTTATTGTTTACTTTTGATGCAGTAGGCCATATCAGCTTCTATATACAAAGAGTTACAATGTTTGATAACTCATATGAGACTACATGACAGTGGGACATAATTAATGCAGGCCATTTGGGTAAACTTGATGGGGTTGCATTAAAGACATAAAAATGAGGTGTCTCGCATAAAAAAAATCTTGTACTTAGTGTCAAGCTTTTAACTCTTTCAGTAAGTAAGTAAATATCAGGCATATTCACAATAAAAATTTTGAAATAGTTTTTAAGCTATGTTTTACTATTCAACTCCTCAGCTTTCACAAACCATGTTCACTGTAAATTTGATGAGTGATATATCTTCTTTGATAGAGAAAAAAGACTACTCATCACAAGTCAGCATGCTGGAGATGGAGAATGAGCGGCTCCATCGAGAGTTGTTACTGCTGCAGGAACAGAATACCTTGGCAAGGGACAGGCGGAAGACGGACAAAGAAGGTAGGAAACCACCAGTTGCTAGGAAACCAAAGTTACCACAGTCTGATTTAAAATATTCTAAAAATGTAGCTGATGGGATTGGTAGAGGGATGACTTTTTCCTATAATGAGGTTAACAGGCTGGTTAAAAGAGAGACAGAGATGGGCAGGCCACACACTGATAACCAATTTCAGAAAGTCCCTTCACTAGCATTGGATCATTTTATTGGTTTTCCAGCTGGTCCAGCAAGAGAAGATTTTAGCAAAAAACAGGCAGATGCCACTCAGGGTGAACAAGAAAATGTACCAAAATCAAATCAAAGGACAACAGACAACATTTTAAATGTTGGCAACCTAGCTTTTGAAAATACAAATAATACAAACAATGTGAAGAGAAACTATCTAACAAATATTAATTACCCTGTCCCTCAGCAACATGAACTTTATGGTACAAAAAGTGCAGCTCAAAGCCATTTAACAAAACCACCAGTAGCTACAGTTTATCCACTAGAAAGAATGGACCAAAGCAATTTATGGCTTAGCATTGACAGACAAGCTTTGGATCCAAATGTAAAATCAAAGCATGAGGAACTTCAGCAAACAGAGAATCATGATAAGCAAGGTCACACAGTTATTCACAATGTCACCCACCTTTTTGATGAATACAGATCTTTTAATGAATGGTCAAAACATAATAGGGTCCAGGTCAAGGACAGTAATTTATCAGGTTTGAACAGAAAATGGAGGAAAATGAAGCTGAGGGATAATAAAAAGAGAGATGGAAAATATGGTGATAGCACAAGACCTATCAAAGATTGGAAGCTAGAAGTTCCTCCGTTGGACCTTGAAGGCCTCCAGGATGTGGATTATAGAAGACAAAAGAAGCAATCTAGGAGAGATGAACCTCAAAAGACTTCACACTCAGAAAAGATTAAAAAAGAACCTAACCACAAGTTACACAGTAAGAAAGAGATGGCAAGTACTGGTAGGCTTCAGAAAAAGTTACGCCGGAGGAGCAATCCTGAGCACAGATTAGATCAAGTGGGAGTTCATAATTATCAAAAGCACAGGGGTCAAAGAAATGATCTAAATTTAACCACAAAAAGAAAAAGCCACTATGCAGCAGAAGAAAGAAAAAGCAATCATCTGATGCCTGTACAGAAAAGTTATTCAGAAGATGATATTTTAAGAAGGCTTAGGGCTTTAGAAGCATTAGAAAGTTTGAATATGTCTCTCCTACCTGATCATCACAATTCCCACAGTCAGATTGATAGGTCACCCAACTTAGCACAACTAACCATCTTGAATCGGGATAGACCAAGGCACAATAGGACTAATGAAAACCAGTTAAATCCAGGAGAACAGGAAAATGAGACTAATCACCAAAATGAGGTTGGACAAACTGAAAATGAGACCAGTTATCCACAAGATGGAATGACTATTACAGCTCATCGCAACAAGCATAAGCTGCCCGGAAACCTTGCATATGAAAGCGTGACAATTGAGCAGAAGGACAGGGCAAATATAAATGGACCTGATGCTAAGGTTACAACTGTAACTTATAGAGAGGAAAGAATCCGAGAGAAATCTGCATGATAATCTTGCCTGGATAGTAAACAAACTTGGTGATATCAAAGATAGATCAACCATGATCAGATCATTTACTATATAATTTATGATTTCTCCCATATGACAATAGGAGAATCATGTCATACTATAAACAAGACATATTTTATTGAGAAGGCAAGCTGTTTATCCAAGCTAGAAATACTATGCATAAAGTCAATGCTTCATATGCCATCAGAAAATCAGTGAAGCTAAAAGTGAGTTAAGGGAGTTTTATAGCCAAAGATCGTGTTACTTTGTATAAGTAATGGTCTGACTTTAAAGTGGTAAAGAACTAGTGAGAATCTTAGTGACAAATGTTATTATTCAATATATATTGTCATAGTGGAATAGAAAATTTCAGGAGAGCACCCTTTTTTTGCAACTGCTCATCTGCTCTAACACATGAAAAGTTAATTTTGGTAATATATAAACTCAGTAATTCATATCACAAGAAATAAGATCATAGTTTAAATGCCTTAAATTTAATACAGACAATTTAACAAATTAATTCTGACTTTTTCCTTCTGACAGTTTTCCATTTCTTTAATTAAAAAAATAAGTAATGTCAGTCAGGAGAAAAGCATTTAATTCATGTCATCTTATTTATCAGACTCAGAACTGAATAGAGGTAACTTGATCCCTATCTTTTCAAAAATACAGCTACATTAGAACTCTTGTTATATGTACCAAATTTTCTTATATGTAACATGCATCCAACTGTAAACTGTACAGACTCTTATTACATACCCATTTAATTTTACGTAGCTGATATGGAGTTTCATGCAGATGTTCAGTCCATATTTCTATAATTACACAGAGACTGGTACTATGTTGGAGTTATAACTAATATTTGAGAACAGATATTCTGAGATGTACCAAATCAAACTTTTTTAAAATTTCATTCAAATTTTAGTTAACACTTTTGGAAAGTGTGAAAGAGGGGGTATGTAATAAATATAAAACTCGTTGGTGTTTTCTTGTAAAGTGTGAGAAAGAGCTCATTTGACATGGCATATGAATCCATCAAGATATGATGACCTTGTATCCCTATGCCATATCAAATGCATTTTCTCTGCCTACTTGCAGCAAAACACGTATGTAGTTTATATCTGATGTCAGACAATGTGCTGGCATGTTAGGGTCCATACAGGTTTGGTTACAGTCCTGTGTAGAATGAACAGTACACTCTGATAGCTGGTGTATGATGGCAGATCTGCACTAGTTTGCATTGTTGGCAGTTGGATGTGCATGATACATAAGTAAATGTGGTACATGTTAGAATGCCCATGTTGACTTCATATTTCTGAAATACTGTTCCATCCTGCCATGTGATTACCCAGCTTTGTTTATTTGCATTCCAAAATATATGTTGCTGAAAATCTTCTGCTAGAAATGGTGTTTGTTTTTTTTTTTCTTTAGATTATCATTTTGCAGTTATTGTTGAGAGAATATGAAGTTTTACAAATGGAGATTTTAGACTTAGTATTTTCATAATATCTGAATTGTTATATATCTTTGAATTTATTAATACAGACATGACACAAATATCTTTTAGTTTTAGACAATCCTTAAAAAGTTTTGTTTAATGTCTTCTGATGCAGCTATTTAGTAGGGGTGGGGTTTGCTTCTTTTCCAGCTGCATGATCTTAAACAAATGTAAACAGTTGATATTGGCAGTTATGCAAGAAAGGTTGCTCTGATTCCGGCAGAGAGGTCAGTGGCAGTAGCTTTAACAAGTGAATTGATTCCAAAATTTTGAAGAATGGCTTTAGTATCCATATGACTGGTTTAATATTTATCATGAAGTGGTAAACTTCAGTGAAACCCTATTATAACATATTGGTTGGGTCCACATTTTGTTATGCATCATATCATGCAATATCCAGCCAAGTCAGTTAACTGAAAAAAATATTGCATGTGTATCCACTTAGCTATACAAGATCAACAGGGGTGGGTGGGAGGTGGTGGTGGCACAAAAGTAAGTAAATTAGTGATGCAGTTACCAGCTTGTTGCATATTAAATGAGAAATACTTAAAAACAGTTATCACATATTTTATTTTTGGGGAAGAGAACAAATCATTGGTGCATACATATACAATTATAAGAAAATTGGCAATTGAAGTGTAGAGTATGTGTACTTACTAGCTATCCTATTTTATCCATTATAGTAATTCCATTGAAAATATGTACAAAGAAGCATCATTTCTTGAAATTTATGGCTAGATTCCATTCAAATCCAAAGAATTAATTTCTTGCTAATACACATACACAAACTCAGGAAACACTATTTTTAAAAAATGATATTTGATGAACATTGCCAAAGGGTCTAATAATTTTAATTGATAATATAATGAATAAAGCAGACATTGGGTGTTTGTAAACTAAAGCTTGTATTTAGGCTTGACACACTTTAATTAAATTCATACAGGAGGTCAAGGCTGTTGACCTTGTAATGTAATTCAGATTAACAAATCAACAGGTGTGTATAAGATGTATATAACTGCCCAAACCATGTTTGGGAGTAAACTATTCAATTTCATTGGTGGAGAGTGATCTCCATAAAAACAGGCGAGTCATTCTCTGAAAGAGAGTAGAAAAATGAAATAAAATCAACCCTATATTCATTGAAATTTGGGTTTATAACTATGAGTTTGCACTACTGCAGAGAAAGAAGAGGCAGTTTGTTTTGATTTATAATAGCAAATCCCTCCAACTTCAATGGTTTTGTTCCAGTCAGTGTTCAACAACAGTACAACTGTTCATGCAACTTGAGTATCACAGTGACATATGGCCTGTGCATATCAGAGTGACTTTAAGCTGCATTCTGCATTTCTGACCCTGAATAATAAAAAGAATTAAGATGACTTTTGGGGGGTGGAGTACTTGTATGTGGCAATTACTAAAACTGCTCCTAACAGTTTGGGTGATAAACAGGTGTGAACGAAAGTTGGTAGAGCAGGTAATGTTTTCCCTTAAATAGGTAGGTAAATTAATTGATTTATATATTCAAATGAGAAAGTTTCTTTTCATTATCATCATCATCATCATCAATCCCTTAACCCAAGAGGTCGTTGTGGCACCACAGCTAACTTTACAACCAATTCTCTCCATCTTTCCCTGTTCTCTACTGCCCTTTGGGAATCTGCAAATCCCATGCCTGTCCACTCCTTAATGTTGTCTTCCCACCTCTTTTTCTGTCTGCCTCTTCTCCTGCACCTTCGCATTGTTCCTTGCAAGATTGTTTTTGCCAGTCCAGATGATCATGAGACATGACCGTACCACTTCAGTTTGCACTTTTATACAGTGATCAAGAGGTCTTCATAGGATCCGATGGCTCATTGGATCCTGTTGTGGACTTCTTTGTTGGTTACATGGTCAATGTATGAGATGCCCAAGATCTTGCGGTAGCATCTCATTTTGAAGGATTGAATCCTTCTTTGTAGATCTGATGTGAGCATCCATGTTTCACAAGCATACAGAAAGATGGATATGACAATCAAGCGCATCAGCCTTATTTTGGAACCAAAAGCAGTGTTGGTATCTTTCCTTATTGGTCTCAACCTTGTTATTGCTGCTGTTGTCTGGGAAATCCTGCAAAGTAGTTCTGGTTTGGAGCCCTCATCTGTGATAATTGTCCCAAGTACTTGAAGTTTGTGACTCTTTCCAGCTTCTGTCCACTGACCTTTATTTCTGCACTGATGCCGTTGGTGTTGTTTGTCATCAGTTTGTTTTTTTTGGTGCTAATTTCCATACCGTATGCTGTGGAGGTTGTGTTAAGGCACTCAACCAAGTCAGCCAGTTCTTTTTCATCTCCTGCTAAACCATCAACATCATCTGCGAAGCGAAGGTTGGTGACTGTTCTTCCTCTGATGCTGACAGTGCCCTTGTGGTCATGCAAGGCATCCTGCATGATCCTTTCCAGGAAAATGTTGAAGAGTGTAGGTGACAGTATACATCCTTGTCTGACTGCAACTGTTGTTTGAAACCAATCTTCTCTGCTTTCTTTTAGACCACTGTATTGTTTGGTACTTGATTGTATATGCCTGTGGACTGAATAAACATCTGTTGGCTGTTGTTTACCCTGAATTGAGCAACAGTTGTACACAGAATGGATTGAAGGCAAACACAAAGAAGACTTAATTGATTTCTTGTTGATGGTTAACAATTATAAGATTCTTAATGAACTAACATATTTCAAAACTAAGCAATAAACAATGATAAGATAATGTTTTCCTCAAGACTGCCAAATTAAATCCACATCTTGCCAAATTATTAAATCCTCTTGCCAAGTTATTAAATCAAACTCTTTTTTAACATGGGATTAAGCTTTATAGTACTTCAGGACATTTTTGAAATTGTTATTATATTTTGTAAGCCATGCCACAATCATGCTAAATTTTAATATTTATGTTATATTGAAGCATGTTATAGACAGACTTTACAATATTTATGACTCCATCATAATTGTTAATTTGAGCTTGCAAATTGTTTTAGTTCAATAAATAGCTAGTGCTACATTTAAGTAAATGAACTTTCACCTTTGAACTTTTTTAAAGTAAACTTCCTATCATTTAAGTCATTACCATGGTATATCTATTATGCAAGCAGTTTACAACAGGGAATTTGAAAAAAATTAATATTTACTGAGGTATTTCAATAATTGGAGAACAAATTAAGTTAATTTATTTTAGTGTAAAATATAGAAAATTATTGGTGAAATATTTTTCATTGTTTTTATTTGTATCTTTTCAAATCGAAAAACATATCCTTATATTTTCACACGTGAACAAGATTACCCATCATGCCATGCAACACTTGGTTGTGTGTGCCTTCAGAAGTTGTACTTTCAGCAAGAAAAATAAGAATTTCATGAACTTGAGCAATAAATGGAAACTGCAGTACCCTTCAGGCATAGAAATTATTTTTCCAACAATATCTGAATTGCCACCACTGGTTTCTTTGCAAAGTTATATCCCTTCAACAACCTGGACTTGCTTTTGTGGTCAGATAGGGTAAAACAGTTTGCAGAATATAAAAAATGTAATTGATTAGGTCATCCTTAAATCCCACCATTCTTTCAAATCACTGATACTTTTATATTATCAGCCAACATATCAAAATGAAATTGACATGGACTTATGGCAAGGGTGGTGCAGATTGTGTTATGAAGAGTGAATTTAATTTTTAAATTTTAACTTCAGAAGCAAGTCTGGTATACAAGAACAACAATATCCAGTGTAATTATCAACTATGTTTCATTTTGTGGTACAGAAAAAGGACATTTTAACTTATGGTTTTGTCACTTATCAAAATATTTTTTTGTACCACACAATTTAAATATATCCAGTAAGTCCTGTCCAGTTTTTAAAATGTTTTGCAAATATCCCCCCTAGTGTATTGTTTTTAGCTAGAAAGATATGTGCAGCATGACATATTTACATATTTTGTATTATATATATATATATATATTTAGAGTAAGACAACTTTATGTTAAAATTGTGTACATAACTATACACTAAATATTGTATAATAAACTTAACTCTAATATTAATGTCTTGTCTCTTTTACACTTTAAAATAACAAGGTAGATTTCCTCATTCAGCTTCGAAGTTTTCATGTTATGGTATGACTTTTATGCCAACAATATTTATTAAGTAAATCCATATAGAATTTAATCAAAAAGTCGATGTGGAGAATGATTGTAATCCTGTTTTTATCTGAATAGTCTGTCCATCCATCTGTTTGAATTCATTTAGAGGAAAAATTGATCTTATTCATTCTGAAACCATAACATTCAAGTCACCTTGAGTATTGTCTGTGACTTTTTGATATTATCATTATCTAAACATGGTTTGGAGGTATAAAATCTACATTAGTATCACACAGTTTTTGGTGAAAACACACCAAAATGACTATAAGGACAAATGTACAGTATACAGTGGAAGTTTCATTCTCTGTGATTACCAGTTGGGTGGGCCATGATGCTACATGTCTGAGACATCAATATAAGCTGCCACACTGCAGACATGATTGAAAAATTGTTAAAGCTACGTTAAAAATCCAAATCACACACACATTCACACCAATTGATTTAGAATTTAACTCCCGGTAGCAAGATGTGAAATATAGGTTATTGTTACCAACTTGATTACTATCAAGAAAAAGAAATGGAAGTTGAAATGCATCTATATATGAATATTCACTGATTCATACCAATAACATGAAAGATGTTAAATCATTCTTAAAAATGTATTTGCTTTGAAATTCTATTTTTTGGGGGGGAAATGTTTAGAAAAATTTAAATAAACGATCATTCCGTTGATGAAACCATGTTATTATTTATATATTTCAATACACCTTTTAGTTAATATCATGTAATGGCATTACTACTTGCTATATGATTTTGACAATTCAAAACTCAAAGACACAGAGTTTTTATATCTTAAGATTCCAAATTGTGATTTGGTGACCAAAGAAGCTCCAGCTCTTGTGTGGTGTTTGAATAACTTGCTTTGCTTTTATCATTCTCAGTGCCTTGCCTTGTTACTGGTACCTAGTAAAGATAGTTATATAGCATCTTTAGTAGCATAGTTACATAGCATCATATAGTCATTCAAATGCATAGTCATTTATACTTCTCAGTTTGCCTGCACAAAAATGTATATTCTATTGTCAAATGAAAAATAATTTCTTTTGCATAATTTATGTTTCTATTTCTTGGGTTTTTTTTATTCAGTCAAAATATAGTATTAAGATTCTTGTTACAAAACAACTGCACTATTATACGACATCATTGCTATTCATTAGAATAAATTGTTCAACAATATTTGCATGGAATGGTCAATGGTTAATGTATATTCTCGTATACAGTACATACTGGATAGACCTAAATTTGCCATCATAATTTATAGCCAAATCAGGATCAGTTGTGTTTTGTTGGGATGGCCCACTGTTATAATAAAACTTCACTCAGCATTTCAAGTAATAAATATTATTCATAACATGGAAATCTTTCTACAAACTGCTAAATGAGACCTTTTGATTGGTCAGAATATTTTCAAGTTTGGAATTAAGTAAGCCAGATCTGCTGCTGCATTATGCTTTGTCAGATCTCAATCTATGTTGTTCACAGTTGGATATACATTATAGAGGGTAAATGAGGAAATTGAGTTCACTTGCTCATGTTTACCATATAACCAGAACAGTTTTATAATGATGGGGCTTATGGTGAGACCACTTTATACTTAAGTACATTATGCATATAATTCTATTACCACTTAATGGAATGGGGTCTATGACCATATTTCCCTTATAACCAGAACAGTGTTATAATGATAGCCCTTATAGTAATGAAGTGCTGTAATAGTCAATACTCAGTAACATTTTGGCTTCATACTTAATTTGAGATGTAGATAAATTGTAGGTAACAGGAATAAAATAAAATGCTTTGATGGATGTAAGAAATTGAATTTCATAATTTTCCAAATTTTGAATTAGTTATGTTTAAAATGTAAAAAGTTCAATTTTCAGAACTTTTACTTTTGATGATGTAATAATCTTTTATTGAAGTGTTTTCTCATTAGATCACACGACAAAATGTGATTTCTAATAATTCAACATATGGCTTTATCATGACATGGATGACTTTTACATGACATCAGGATCCATTTTTTGAGGTGTCTTTCTAATGAAATGTCATTTTTGCTGTACTGAAACAAGCTTGAATTCAGAACTTTGCACTATATCATATAATAAACTAATTATTGACCTTTGCAGAGGTGAATATGAAGTTTCATGAACCATCAAATCCAACACATTGATCATGCTTATCAGTCAATACTAGTTTATTGGTTTTCTTTCATATAATATCATATAAGCCTCAGTGAAGATAGTAAAGTTAAAATATATCTGAGATCTAAAATAACAAGCAGATTTGTCAGATTTTATGATCACTGTAACTAATTTTGGCCACCACTCCTGTAACCTTTGAAATTAAAAATATTTTCAAATCTGATACCTTGATGCTTTAGCTAATGCCAGCTTGTGGCAGAAATGAAAATCACGAGGTATAAGTAGCACAAATACCTGTTAATTATAAAAATGCCTTTGAAGTTCCCTTATCATTAGTAGTTGTATTGAGTTTTCTGTAATTATTATTTAAAATATGAATAGTTTTGCCAGCATAAATTTAGCACTAGCATTTGAAAACAGGCAATTTTAGGGTTCTATTTAGTCACTGATTTACAGTAGTTCTGTCAAGTGCATAATGTAATTTGCTTGCATTCAAATTTCAAGCTTGACAAAATTTTTATACACACTTTAAAAACCTGAAGAGACAAGGTTTAAATAGGTGTGTGGCTATCAATGAATAGAGAAGCGATAAAAATTGTCTTTGAATCTTGATAAAGTAAAAACACTTGTTTACTTTTGGATAGCTACCTTGTAGTTGCATGCCTAGCAACAAGCTTTAGAATCCTCCACATGATATGAAAGAGATTTACTCATGTTGGATCTTTTTATTGATTTTTTCATTCATCAATTTAAATGAGACTGTGCTTTGGATGTTCATAATATATTCCCTAATGTACTCTTGACATGTACATGCATAAAATGAGAATTATAAGAAACTGGAACATTGTAATGTAAATATTTGATATTGCAAGTGTACTTTATTCACTGTACCACATATACTTGATTATAAGTCAACTCAAACTGCAAACAACAAAGATCATGATTTGCCATCATATAATGAGCCTGCAGATCAGGGTCTATGTTGTTCATTCTACTGATTACAAACTGCACAGACCCAGATCTGCTGGCACATTATGCAACAGCAGATCTGGGTCTGTGCATATTACAGTTGGACTTGTCTTATAAGCAAGTTTATACAGTATTTGAATACTAGCGCACTATCTGCAGTAACCAGGTTGGAAAACTTAGGTACATAACTTTTTCATTGCAAGTTGAACACTAAGTCCTTCCTTCAGAAGCATATGTGGTTCATAGCCAGATTTTGTATTTGCTTGTGAAAATAAGCTGCCATACTTAATTTTGTTGGAATTATTGATAACAAAATGTAATGGTCCTCAGTGCATAGTCGAGCCTCCCAATTAAGGCCACTGACCAGACAGAAGAAAAAGTAACCTGAATTAGAAAGTGACTGACTTTAAGGTTGTAATCTTTTCTGTCTCATTAAAAAACCTGAATTAGAAAGTGACTAACTTGAAGGTTGAAATCTTTTCTGTCTCTTTAAAATACACTGAATTAACAGTAGTGGTTTATAATTCTAACTGGACTCATTCTTGATGTGGTCCAAGTTGGTATGCAATAAAAGAAATTGGTTTCATATCCATGATTTTGTTTGTTAAAGAATTTGAATGTGTCAAAGAACCATTGAAAGATATATTTTTATTTCTTTTGACACTTGGATAATGATAATCAAAGACAGTGATATCCTTTTACTTAAAATGAGACTTAATTTTCAGTCATTAATTGGAAAATTGTTCTTAATAGACCTATACTTGAATGGACTAGCTTGGCTTTAATGTTAATCAAACATTGCATATATATCTATGAACACCTGCCTCAAATATATTTTATTTACTGTAACCACATTAACAGCCAATTCTGTTTTAAAATTAAATAATATCTTAGTTGAGAGAGACATGTAGTTTACTGTTACTGGATATGAGACAAATTGAAGCAATCTGGTATTTTAAACTAAGGGAGGTAACTGATCATTAAGTCAAACAATTTAGATTAAGAATAAAGGCAAGTGGATTGCAAGACAAGTATTCATTGTTTCTGAATATTATCTTTTTAAAAATTACAGCTTAGTCTCAAACAAAATTTCTCATGAAAAATTCAAAGCTTATGCATTACTTTTCATAGTTTATGAATAAATTACTGAGAATTTTTGTATCAGAATGTTGAGCTTTTTATGCTTTGCCTACCTGAAATTGTTTATTTCTATAATTTTCATCAAATTGAAAATCACTAAATTTTCAAGTATTTAACCTGCACAATCTTTGAATAAAATATTGTCTGCAAATATAAAAAGTCAGTTATAATTACAGGCATGCATGTTCTAACAAGATTTTGCTTAATATAAATGTGTTTTTGCTTTCATCTAATCATGAGAAAAACAAACATTTCACTTTTCTGTAAGATCTTCATGCTTTTCACATGCAAACTAACAGCAGCTGGAAGCAACAAGAGAGCCAGGGACTCATAATCAAGATAAAGCTATATTAATTGACATAGACATTTTCTAAGATGGTGTAAATAACTCCAGTTTTCGTTATTTTATTATGTAATAACCAGGCACATATCTATCACCTTTTCTAGTATGTAGTTGCATTTGCCCACATAACGCCCTGTATATTTTCTCTCACTACAGATGAGTTGGAACGAGATTTGAAGAGATTACAAAAGGAACACCTTCAAAAATTATATGACCTTCAAAGAGAAATAGCACTACTCAAAGAACAAGCTTTATTGGATAGACTTAGGCCCCCACCCACCCAGGCTGCTCCACAACCTCAACCTCCTGTCTCCCTGGTATGACGACTTTTTCTCCGTACTGTAAATTGAATGTTTAATTTGTATTTTCTCCTTCATGCAAAGCACAGGTGAGACATGAGTGTCATTTTTCTGACAGAATTTTGGTCTTGTCAAAATTAACACAGCATCAATATTATGTTTTTGTATTTAGCTCCATTTCTCAGAAACTGTTTTATACATAAGTCATAAAACTTTATTGGTAAATTTATATTTTTGAACAGACTTACTCATTGCTGGCAAAATTGTATTGTAGGGATATACTTTTTGGGCCAGGATAAGGGTTAGAATTAGGGTATTATGGGATTGAATTTTCATTTGAAGTCAGCATTTTACCATTTTAATAAACCCCCTCCCTGGACATAGCTATAAGGAAATTTGGTCCACTGACTTCCACTAAAAAAAGTCATTCCTGGTTTCTAAAGTCAACCTTTTTCTTCAGTATTTGATGAACTTATGACCCTTGGTCAACTTTGACCATTCTGTTCAGTATCTCTTTTTGCTTTCAGCAACTTTTCACCAGATTTAATGCTTAGATAATATTATTGGAGTTAAATCATATAATTTCTCATTAATTATACATGAAACTTTACCACTTCTGTAAGGACAAAGGTCTTATTTTTTAATTTCATGAAGCCTTTTATGAAATCCAGGACAAAATTCTTTAAATACGTCTAGCTTTTATCAGCTATTAATAATAAAAACATTACTACTCAGACTCTTATAGAAAAGAACTAGCAACTACTGTATCTCAAAGTGTCAGAGAACCTTGACTTTGGATAATTTGATAAATATTTTAATAAGTTAGGCAGAACTTTTAGATGTTACTGTTATTGTTTTTGATGCTACTGCTGCTGTTGTTGTTTATGTTGTTTTTATTACCTTATTGTTGTTGATCTTAATTTCAAACTAGTCAGTCATATAATTTAAAATGAAGAAAGAACTATTCATCTAAGTGCATAATCTTCTAAACATAAAGGGCCTTGTTTGATATATTCTGTAATTGAAGTGAAATTTAAAAATTTGTTAAAGTGTCTCTTGTATTTTTCATCCAGGTATTAATTATGATATGGATGTTGGTAAAGTTATTTTGTCGTCTTTGGTAAAAGAAGAGTTATATTCCATTTCATTTCAAATCAATTTTCTAGATTCCTTGATTTTTATCCTTTCTGTGTTTGAGTCATCGAATGAAACATTTTGAATGTCTTTCACAAAAAAATCTCAAATGTTTATCATAATTAAAAAAAAATGAGTAACAAAATTGCTGCAGTATAGATTACATTTTGAAAAAAATATATATTTTTTTCTTCTAAGTCAAATATGAAAGCAGTTGAAGGTAATTTTGATCAGAAACCTGCATACTTATGTGATTGCTAGCATACATATTTGAAGAGAGAGACCTGGGTTTTCCATGAAGCATAAAATCAACATTTCTGACCTGAAATTTTTCTTCAGTGACCATCATTTAAAATTCTTAAGTGGCCTTGAGACTGAACTATTGAAAACAAAAAAAGTATTTCAATGTTTTCCATCAGACTTAACCATAATTATAGCTTTATTCTTTGATAGTTTAAGCATCTTTTTGTCCATTAACCTAATAAAGATCAGAAAACCATAGTAAGAAAGAGAGAGAGAGAGCAAGGTTCTTTTTACATCAAAAAAGTTTACACACTTACGACAGTCAGAGTGTTAGGTAGTTGGTGCACTCACGCTTATCTCAATGATAGCACACTAGAAGTAGGATGTTCATGCTAACATACATTATTTTTTTTACGTATTTTATGCACATCACTCTAACTAATGATAGAGCATTTTGTGATTTCTGGGTGCACTTCACTTTAGCAACAGAGCAATGTAACACTTGACATATGTTTGCAATAGCATGACACACAAATAACTATTTGCCATAGATTAGCCTCTACAACGTTTTTAAAAAAATCTCCATGGAGGTATATTTTCCTTAGAATATTTTTTTTTACAGAATATTTTTGGATTTTTTATTTCTAAATATTCCTTAAAATGCATCTTTCTTCTAGAATTTCATGTTTCTTTAAAAGATGCCCAGATATGTGCATATTAAAACAGGTACCATAAATTATGGTTGCTATTATCTCTCTTTTCCATCTGACCAATGTTTACTTAAATTATCTTGTACAAATTGTACTGATAAGACCTGATTGATCTATACTTTGTAACAAAATAATTACAAGTGAAAATAGTAACAAAGTAAATTTCTGATTGCTGCAGAAACAGTTTTATTGATATTTGTTTTTTTTTGTATTGTGTGATATTTTGAAAAAGCAATTTATATCCTTCAAAATCTAGTTTATGTTTAAGTTTTCAGGAACTAGCCTGTTAGTACATGTAGTCATTAAATTTTCAGGACCAAGTACAAGTCATACATGCAGTCATGTATTTCCTGTATTAATGTTGCTTAGTTCATTTTGTAAAAATAATTCAGCATTGTAATTCTTTGATTCAAAATTCACAACAGTAAACAATATAATATACTGTCAAGATTGTTAGTGCCATCTTGACATAAAGGTGCACCTTTTCATTGTAAAACTACACAGAAAGATTATAGTTTTACAGTTCTGCACAGAATAGTCAAATTTGCATTATAGATTTCAGAGAATTGATGGTGGTTTTGTTCATTTAATACATTCGTATTACTGGCTTCACTGACTTGTTGCTGGTAAAACACAAGTTGTGACAATATGCTCTGGTCAGAAGAATCATTTTGTGAACTGATTAGTGCCTTTTTATGATGCTAGCATGTAACAACCCAGAAAGTCAAATTGGCAGGATTTTCATTATTCCAGTTTTATCTCACTTGGCCAAAGTAAAGTTATGGTACTATCCAGCATCAGAATCTACTCAGATAAAAGCATATACCTATGTAGAGCCTCTGCAATATGAACGATTCTTTCTTACTAGATCCTGCATAACAGTTTGGAGAGGGTTTAAATAGCACTGACCCCTTGGGGAGGGGGAGAGTGAGCTGATTTTGTATAGATACATGTTCATTAGTTGTAAGCATCTATGTAAGTACCAGTTCCTTACAATAAAAGAAGGTCACTGTGACTCATGTTTCACATTTTACTGGCTTATGTTAAGTTTTGAGTTTTGCTCATAACACACAGGTTTTTTTCCTACTGTTAATACTGGTATACCTGGGATCATGAAACTTGAGAGGATGCATCTTGATGGGTCTACACCGTCATCATAAAAGTAAGCCATTGTGACCCAAATTCAGGACTTCACTGTCTTTGGTTACGCGTTGTGTTTCTATTGTTCATGCTTGAATCATTAACTAGATTTTTGTATACCATATCTGTACAAGAAGTTCATTCTGACCTACATTTGACATTTTACTGGCTTTTGTTATGTTTTTGCATTTAGCTCATGACAACATAGTAGTTTTTGTGTGCTATGTACTATTATCATGTCCAGAATTATGAAACTTGATGAGGGGATGCATCTTTATGAGCCCTACTTCATTTTAATAGTAGGTCATTATGATGCATATCTTATATTTAACCAACATGGATTACATTTTATGTTTGATGTTCATTTCTCAGAAATTGTTCATGCAAAAACTGGAATTGATGGTGGTATGCATCTCGGTTAGTACCACACTCTTACAGCAAAAGAAAGCTCATTGTGACCTGTATTTCATCTTCTGACATTCATTGAGCTTTTGCATCTAGCTCATGAGTGTTTGAGATTTGGTATGCATACTGTCCTACCTAGAATCTTTAAACATAATGAGAGGATGTTTTTATGCTTTAGAGAATTTAGAGAATTTCTTGAAATTTTGTGTTTAAAGTTAATTTATTGGATGCTATGTGCATTTTAATCATGAAACTTGATACATGCAGTTGGATTCCTCTCGGTTCTACAACTAAAGAAGGCCACCATCTTACATTTGATACTTTGCTAACATGACTTAAGTTTTGTGTTTATGATCACATAGATTCTTCCATCTTTTATACAGTCCACCTGCTCTGAAGGCATATTTTGACTAGTGCAGTTTAAAGTAGGAAAAGGACTGTTTAATCTTTGGTTAACTTTCATGAGTTATGACTACCCATGGTATTTTGTGGTAGGTCATCCATAACAGGTTAACTCTGCATTGTACATGTGAATGAGTACAGGAGTGGACTGCTTGCTACATGAGGTCTTATCAGCATGGCTAATCAAAGTAATTATTTATTCATGAACTATGTGGGTATTGCTGGCTGTCACTCCAAAGTTATTCAAAGCCTTTGACTTTCACCAAGTAAAATTGGCTTCTAGAGGTGGACAGTAATAATAGCTTCCTTAGGCAGATTTTATGAACAATGATCTAAAAGACAATGGTTGAAAAACAATCTTAATCTCTGGTTTTTATCAACATGTGATAGTATGTAAATTTGATGTCATTGAAAAAATGTACAGCTTTTGTTGTTTTATGTCTTTATACACCATGGGACATACTAGGTACATAGATAGGTTTACAGTTTGTCATCACAGTATTGGTTATATAATGCCATTTAAAAGTTTAAACATAAATTTTAAAAAGATTAAAAGTTCAAATACTTTACTAGAAAAGTGACCTATAATTTCTTTCTTTGGATTACTTGAGCATGAACTTATTTTCTGTATGACTACTGGTGACTAATAAAATCATTGGTTTTATATCCAAGATTAATAGTAATACCTTATGGCCTCACTAATAATGTCATGACATAAGTGTAATGACTGAGTCAACCAAATGTATTTAAAAGTCTTGATGTCATGACCTCTTGTAAGACATAAATGTAATGACTGAGGCAACGAAATGTATTTAAAAGCCTTGATGTCATGACCTCTTGTAAGACAAATGTAATGACTGAGTCAACCAAATGTATTTAAAAGTCTTGATGTCATGACCTCATGTAAGACATAAATGTAATGATTGAGTCAACCAAATGTATTTAAAAGTCTTGATGTCATGACCTCTTGTAAGACATAAATATAATGATTGAGTCAACCAAATGTGTTTAAAAGTCTTGATGTCATGACTTCTTGTAAGACATAAATGTAATGACTGAGTCAACCAATTGTATTTAAAAGCCTTGATGTCATGACCTCTTGTAAGACATAAATGTAATGACTGAGTCAACCAAAAATATTTAAAAGTCTTGATGTCATGACCTCTTGTAAGACATAAATATAATGATTGATTCAACCAAATGTATTTAAAAGAAATTATTTCAGTTCATAATTATGCAATCTCACTTAATAGTCAGTATTTTTATAATATGAGAAATAGAATCTTACATTTGTGCTCATTTCATATGAAATATGAAACTTGACGAATACTTTAAATCTTCTGTTTGCCAAGAGATGCAAAGGATAGCAAATTAGGATAACAAATTATTCAAGTCATTTCATAAATTTTATTTGGAATGAGCATTTTCAATTTTGCATTTTTTCAGTGGTACCATTTTTGTAGATTTGTGGTTGCTACGAACCATGTATTTAAAGACTCAATGAACAGTTATCCACATGTAAAGATGATATTATGATTATGACCCTCTTTCCACTCCAGGTATATGTAAAGATATTATGACCCTCTTTCCACTCCAGGTATATGTAAAGATATTATGACCCTCTTTCCACTCCAGGTATACGTAAAGATATTATGACCCTCCAACCACACAATGCATATGTAAAGATTATATTATGACCTTCTTTCCACTCGATGCATATGTAAAGATATTATGACCCTCCTTTAACTCCATGGATATGTAAAGATTTTATGACCCTCCTGTCACACAATGCATATATAAAGATATTATGGCTCTCTTTCCAGTCCACATAGTCATATGTAAATGTATTATGACTTTTTTCCACTGAACACATATATATAAAGAGATTATGACTCTTTCCACTCAACACATATGTAAAAATATTATGACCATTTTCCACTCAACACATATATACAGATATTATGACCCTTTTTCCATGCCATGCACATGTAAAAACATTAAGTCCTTCTTTCCACTTGACACATTTGTAAAGATATTAGTCACTCTTTGCACTCCACACATATGTAACAACATTGAGTCCCTCTTCTCACTCCATGCACATGTTAAGACAAAGTCCTTCTTCCCACTCCACACATATGTAAAGACATCAGGTCCCTCTTCCCACTCCTCGAATATTTAAAGACATGAAAATGCAAGTTTTTGTAAACTACAAAAATTGAAACCCACAAACCCATAGTAATATATTATATTTACTCACTTATAAGTCAGTCCAGCTTCAAACAAACATAGATCCAGTTCTGCTGTCACATAATGCAACAACAGATAAGGGTCTGTTTGTTTTTGTTCTATTGATTACTCCTTACAAATTGAAGAAACCCAGATGTGATGGCACATTATGCAATGGCAGATCTGGGTCTGTGCAGTTTGCAATTGGAGTTGACTTATAAGCAAGTACATGCCATACCATTGTACATCATAATTTTTTTCAGTGAATTCAGCTTTGCTGATTTTGGGAAAATCTTTTACCTAATGGTATAGCATTTAAAGTGATTTTATAGATATTTGTGTAGCAGTTATTGTCTGTGTTGCTTTTTGTGTTGTGACTAGTCCTAACCCCTTTACTATAGCAAAACAGTGCATGGCTTCACATACTTGCGGTTTTTCTGATTTAGATTTTAAAATATTCAGTAGAAAAGAAGATATAAATGCAAGTAGTAAACTTTGCTTACTATTGACTCACAAATGCCATTTCAAACAAGAATTCCAAAATTTAATTTCAGTGTTAAGAAGCCTGAGTAGCTTAGTTGGTTGAGCATCAGACTCATAATCCAAGGAGTGTGGGTTTGATACCCACCCAAATCAGTCATGTTTGGCAGCATTGGAGTGACCTTGTGAAAAGGCAGTTAGTTCCCATTCCTCAGCATGCTACAGCCAAATAAAGTGTTGTTAAAATCAGCCAATGACAGCATAACACTCGGCATTATTATTCAGTTTATAGACATAGACATACTTTTTGCAGTCTTTACAATATCCAGCATTAGATTTTGATCTAGTAAACAGGAAAACAGCACCATTTGATTCACAGCACATTGTATCACTTCACTGTTTTAACCATTAATATTTTATCACTCACTGTGTTAGCTAATCATATTTTTGCCACACTGAACTAGAAAAGAAATCACACAGATATTACAACTTACCGGTATGTTTTGTAAGATGCACATAAATCTTCACCATCAACATTTTGACTGAAAACCTTCTCTGAACATTTAGTTCATATTTGATCCATTTCCCAATGTTCATACTCCCCCTCCCTCCTAGCAGTAGGAGTGGTTAATTGTCTGATGTCCAGTGTCGTCTGCTTTTGGATGTTGTACGTAAAAGGAACCTTCAAATGTCTGAGTGTGGAATCTGCTGAACCTTATTACAGTTGACTGCATATAAGCCTTGGCTGTTACAGAGACCTTATGTTGAAGTGGAACCAATGGCACCATATGACCAGTAGTAAGTATAATTTTTTTCTATTTTCATTTTACTTTTTCTTTGAAAAAAGTTAGATATAAGTGAACATAATGTTCAGCTGTCAAGCCAGTATCAACAACAGTCTTTGATACTTTTTTTAGATGGTCAACTCTTTGTTGTTGCATTGTCATTTGACTCTGCACACAGATTCCATAGGGCATCTGTTAGTAAAAGAAAAGGTCATAAAAGTCAAGGTTATAGAGGGATAATGTTTTCTACAGTGAAGACCATCAGGTTTCATTCTGTTTTTCCTGCAGGGGTTTTGTTAAGCCCTGGTATTTTTGCCAATTTTTGATTATTAAGTTTGACCGGAGTTCTTGAGTTCAAATTTCAAATTTGGTTTACAAAGCATCAAGTCACATTAATTTTAATATTTCTTATAACAGAAAATAGTTGAAGGTATTGTAATTTTTCTGTCAGAAAAATAATTAGCATGATCCAAGCATGCTTTTTTAAATAACTAATTTAGTAATTACCATCTTCTTGGGAATTAAAGCTGTTCCAGAGTTAAATATCTTGCGTATACTGTACATTGGATGACAGACAATATGGATTGAAATAACTACATGTATATTGTTGTATTCATGCACAGTATGATATATTATATCTGAATGGAATGATTTCACATATTCTTGAAAATTATTGTATTTAGCCTAAAGGGTTACAACCTGTTTAAGTTTTGTGTAAACCACTTTTACAATACTCATATTGAATGTATACTTTTTAATACTAATTTTATAGAAATAAAGAGTTTTGGTAGAAATGAATGATGTGAAAATTGGTCTTTCTCTGCAAAGGTTTCACATGGCAAGGATTTTTCAGTTTCTTATTATGTGGGAACAGGCATTTACCTTCCCAGTTTAAGATTTTTCTGAATTTAAGAATTCAGACTTCTAAATGCTACACCAGTGTTTAGAGAGAGAATTTTATTCATATGTTGCTTACCTTTTATGAAGAATTAACATTTTATGGAGTTTTCTCTTGTTTTGCATTTATCCTGGTTGCTGGTTCACGATCATCACACTCACCCCATGAAATTAATGTCTTATTTAACAGTTAAAGGTTTAGCATTCCTGGCCTTAAGATCAAGTGAGCTAGCTAGCATATGGTATTGGCCCTGCATCCATCATGCTGCCATGTGTCATCCATCACGTATCCATCACCAGTTGCTTTGTTGCCACTCTGGAGGTTATATTTCTGATCCAGTTTTGATTAAACTTATAATATGAACTTATATCATCAAGGTCATGGATGATTCAGAATATGGGCATATATCATCAAAATATATGATGATTTATTTATGATTGATATCCACTCATATCAATGAGATGATCTTGTATCTGATTGGCTGAGCTTGTTACCATGTTGGAGGCCATGTTTCTCTGCCATTATTGACCAGACTTGAAATCAGGGCTTATTTCATCATGAATATGATAATAAGTGAGATCCAGACATTTTAATGAGATGATCTTGTGAGTTTTTACCACTTTGGAAACCATATTCTCGTTTAATTTGAATCAGACCTAGAATATAGGCTTATATCATTAAGATGATGTTTAATGATTTTGATTATGAGTGAGATCATATATGTTAGTGGGGTGATCTTTCTTCTGATTGAGTGAGCTTGATACTACTTTGGAGAGTCTATTTCTGATCTAAATTTGGTCAAACATGGTGGATAGGCTCCAAGATAGTCGATGAAAAAACTTATGAGTAAGTTTCTTGCATTTTATTGAGGTGAACTTGTGTGTTTGTCACCACTCTGTAAGCAATCTTTCTGGTCAGATTTTTATCAAACTTAGAATATGGGCTTATATCATGAAGATTTTGCATGATTTTGATTATTAGTGAGATCAATGTATGTTAATGTGGTGATCTTTCATCAGATTGACTGAGCTTGATATACAGTTGTAGAAACTGTACTTCAGATCTACAGATTTGATCAAACATGGTAAATAGACTTCAGTCATCAGCTCTGACAGATACAGTATGAGTTGTTGTTGTTGTAGGGTTTAGCGCCATTTTTCAGCTCAAGATAGACTATACATGGCGGTCAGTATAAAGGGTGGAGGGAGAACCTGGGAAATCCCCGGAAAGAACCACCGACCCATGAGAAGCTACTGGCAAGCTTTCTCATATACCCACATTGGCCAAGCCTGAGACTTGAACCTACGCAGACAGAGGTGAGATGGCAGTGATCCGTAATGGTGAGCGCTTTAGACCACTCAGTCACTCGGAGCCCCTTACAATAAGATCCACATATATTAATGATGTAATATTACATCTAATTGGGTGACCTTGTCAACAATTCAGTGACACTGCTCTGACCAGATTTTGATTTAACTTGGTACAGGTAAAACCCGTTATAACGCAGTTCGTTATAACATGATTCTGCTTATAGTGCGATGGCAGCATGGCTCCCATTTTTTAATTTAAGGTGACCTCTCTTTTTAACATCCTAAATACATGCTCTCGGAAAAGCCAATTATTTGTATCCCTAGCAGATTTTTAATCCCAGCACTGCATTTAATGTTGCCTTATCTTCACTGTGCACTGTATCTGCCATATTGGCATGTATACAATACAAGACTGAAGTATATTTGATGTCTGATGAAACCTGGCAAAGAAAACAAATGATATATGATCAAGAGGTTAGTTAAAACTGATGACATTGAAATTTCAATGCACATTTTCTCTGGGGAAGTTTTTCAAAAAATTTGTTAACATGATCCCGCTTATATCGCGATGTTATTCTTTGGACCTCGAGCATCATGTTATAATGGGTTTTACCCAAACATAGTCCTATATTATCAAGATATCCAATTAATTTTATTATGAGAGATCTTTACACATTAATGAGGAGATATTGCATCTGATGTTCTTTGCATGCAGGAGATAATGTTTTTGATAGAATTTTGATCAGACTTGGTAAGTAGGTTTATATCATCAAGATTTTGGATGAATATCATTATGAACAAGATTTATTCATGTTATTAAGTTTAATTTGCATGTGTTTGGCTGAGCTTGACAACATATGCAACTCATTTTCTGATCAGGTTTGATCAAACTTCTTAAATAGCCTTGTATCATCAAGATATTGGAGGCTTCACTTACAAAGTAACACAGTTGCCACTTTGTATAAGTGCCTGCATACTTGGGGTTTTGCTTAAGCAATCATTCATTTTTGTACTTTTTGCTATAAAAAATGATCATAGATTGGTAAGTTTAAAACTCTGTTGCCATAAATTTTTCATTGGGATGAAATTTCTTTAAAATCCATTGGTAGTTATTTCTTCTAAATAACAACTTCAGGTTTAAATGATCTACGATTTATGTATCATTTTTTAATGTTTTCACATCCAGTTGTAGTGGTTATAGAATGGTAATTCCTACTTCATTTTCCTTCCAAGTCAGTAATCTATCTAACCTCAAATGTAGAGGAAAAAAAATGTAAAATATTATAGTTTCCTAGAAATTTCTGTTGGGGGCAAGATTTCAGATTTGCTTCAGTCATCTCTAAAACATATTCTTTGATTTCACATCCATTTCTAAATATATCAGTGGGTGGGGGGGGCCAGTGTCTTATTTTTAGCTTTGTTTTATTGTATTTTATGTTGATGGATAAAGTTTATTAGAATGTCTAACATTTCTCTTACAATAAATGCTCTGGTGTATTGTACATGACGTTCTTGAATCTGCCAAGATATAAAAGCAAAAATTAAAATGAAACACCAGCTTTTGATAATCAAGTTTGAATTTCCTTATCTCAGAAATACCCAATAAATTGTAGTGGTGATTATAAAGTATATAGTCACTTATTATTAGTCAGATCCAACTGCAGACTGCAGTGACCCAGATCTGCTGTCGTATATAATACACTAGCACATCTGGGTCTATGTGGTTTTGTAGGAGTAATCAGTAGAACAAGCAACCTAGATCCTGATCTGTGAATGCATTATGTGATGGTAATTTAGGGTCTATATTGGTTTTAGCATTGGAACTGACTTATAAGCGCCGAGTGGTCTAAAGCGTTGTCCATTACGGATCACTGCCATCTCACCTCTGTCTGCGTTGGTTCAAGTCTAAGATTCGGCGAATGTGGATATGTGAGAAAGCTTGCCAGTAGCTTCTCATGGGTCGGTGGTTCTTTCCGCGGATTTACCGGTTTCTTCCTTCACCATTAATACTGGCCGCCATGTATAGCCTATCGTGTGCTGAAAAATGGCGTTTAAGCCCCACAACAACAACAACAACTGACTTATAAGCAAGTAAATATGGTATATCCTAAACTTGGATTTTATGTATTTGTCATCTGTAGAATTCATGAAGTTGGGGTTTTTTTTCCTCCTCTAAGTAAGTGAAAACTTTTTTAAATGCTTGCTGGGATTTTTAACTGATATAAAACCCAAGTAAGCTTATGGGGTATGGCCTTGCATCCAGTGTCCATCTATCTGTTGTCCTTCTGTCAACAATTGACCTATCGCCACTTGTCAATCATGCTAAGCCATTAACCAATTAGCAAACATAAATTAGACACACCTCAAGGCATTGCTTTCGTCTGCCGTTTTCCTCCGATAAGCTGCCTGTGGCAGTAATGAATGGATTATGATAAGTATTTACAAGTTTTGCAATGATTTGTTTATTTCTCGATCGATAAGGGTGAAAATAAGTCAGTGGGAGCCATGTAATTCTTACAGTCAATATCCAGATTGTCTAAATAGAGGAATTAGATTTATTCCTTTCCCGAAACATAGACAAAACTTTGATGGATAAAGACTATTTTGTGGTCGCGTGTACGATCAGCTGAATATGGAAATAATTGATGACAATAACAATATGTTTCTTTGCGTAAAAGTATGTAGAAAAGCATGTCCTGTTGATGGTTTGAAGAAAAAAAAAAGAAATTGAAATTGAAAATATATACATAAATAAACGTTTCTAGAATATGAGTGGAGAACCTCCTAAATTTTGGGCTTTGATGTATATTATTTTCTTGTATAGGATGTAGTGAACCCCAGACTGCATTATTGAAAGTTTGAAAATTTTGACTTTAATATTGGCTTGTCTTAAAAATAATGATTTATCGTCTCGATCTTTCAGACACTTGAGTGACTCTTTACTTTCTCATTGGTTTGAAGGAGGGGTGGGGATACAAAAATGTTGTAATAATAAAGAAATACAAAAACGTTTTCAGATATTATCGTCCGATATATTAAGCATGCATTTACATGTTTCCATCAACAGACATCATTGATCAAAAATCCATCTGACGAACAGTAGAACTTTAAACATTATTATAGACAACAGTATACTTCTAACGGTAATTATTTAGGATTTTGTTATTAATTTTTACTTCGTTTACTTCCAAGGCAGCATAAACATAAGCCAGATAAGGTTAATAAGGATAAGATTATATGCTAAATACATTAGCATTTGTGGGAGCGAATTTCATTTTACATTAATAATTTCTCCAACAGATTTAAAATTGATTTTATTACTTACTGAAATAAAACACTAAGGTTATTACTATACGAACTTGAACTACAAAATAAATATTGTCTACTGCAGTATAATTTATGCAACTTTGTAATTTTACATTTTTAGGAATAATACAAATCATTTTTAATAAATACATCACTTAAACTGAAACATTTCCTTGTCCAATACTGCTTGTTTGTCGGAGGTTAGCAGGTGGTCATGTCACGTGATTCAGCAGGCGGAGCGATCTATCGTCATGCGTAAGGTCAATTGCTTTTCTCACTCTTGAGGCAGTTATTCTGATCTGATTTTGATTTTGATTGAACCTGGAATATATGCATTTTTTATTCAGGTCTTGGATGAGTTTTTTACTTGAAGGATGGTATTTCTCTGATTTTGATCAAACTTGGTAAACAGGTTTATATCATCAAGCTGTTGGATGAGTTTACTACTTGAGGAATGGTATTTCTGAACTGACTTTGATCAGAATTGTTAGTTTGGTTTGAGTGATGGGATTTTATGAGCAGGACATGTGCATCTTAGTGAGGTTACCTTTCATCTGTTTGAGCTTGTCAACACTCAGGCAACTCTATTTCTTTGCATCAGACTTGTTAAATAGTTTTGTATTAAGATGCTACATGAGTTTGAATATGAGCAAGATCTATGAACATTTATGAGGTAATCCTGTATCTAAATTGACTGAACTTGTTACCACTTTGGAGATTAGATTTTGCTTAAAGGTGGATGAACAAGCTTGTGTTATCATAGTTTTAGACAGGTTCTGTAATAAGGGAAATCTGTAGACATTAATGAGGTGATCTTACATCTGATTGGCTGAGCTTGTTATCTCTGTATTTTTATAAATGTTTCTAAATGTATCCTCAAGATCTTGGTTAAGTTCAGCTATGAGCAAGACCTGTGAATACTATTTGTCCCTTTGAAGGGTCTATTCAAAAACTAAAAATGTAGGGGTGAAATTCCCCTTTTTTGAGATAATGAATGAGAGGAACATTTTAAAACAGGAATTATTTTACGAATGGCAACACTTGCAGATGTGAAATGCAATTATTGCACATTCTGTTTATTTTTTGTTGCACTTTTGGAGAAAACAGTGTAAATCTCAAAGTCACACAGATCCTGCCTTCATCATTAGAAAGTATTGCTGTTGGTAAAATTAGTAAAATTATCATGAGATGAAGATTGGAAGAAAGTTTATTTAGTGTTTTGCTCTTCTAAGCCTGCTTAGTGAAATGATCACATGTTAAGTTAGGTAAGCCAAGTGAGCATATTGAGCTCACTTTGGCCCCTTGTTATGTTTCATATTGACATTACTATGTGACTGTGCTTATTGGTTTACAGATTCTTTTATCAGTCATCATTCTGCAGGGTGGGAAATTCCTGAATGGTCTGTTTGCTTGGAATCAAGTTTTGCATGAATTACACAAAAATCAGGATTTTTTTCATTCATATTCTCTATAATGGAGAAGTGATAGAAAGTGCACACACACACACACCTTGCTGGAAAAATGGTTTTTGCATTAATGTCCTGAAATAAATTGAGACTATATTGGTTTTGTACTGTATTATTGTGGGTGGCAAAGCTACAACCACTGGTGACAGTACATTGTTTTCTCTTCACAAGTGAACTATTTCCTTGTAACTAGTATAAAAAGAAAACTCAGATTTTTTATAATTCATATCTTTTAAAGACCAAAAATGTTGATTCACATGGATTTTGTACACATTGTACCAATGTGGTTAACACTGTAGATGAATAAACTGGGTGACACCAGCAATAGAAGGAATTCCCAAATTTTACCACAAATTAGGACAAATTCTCCCATACACCTAATGTTTTAATTATTTTGTAAACAATAAATGTTTTAATTTTTCAATTGACATGTTTCTTGTACCGGCAGAGAGAGTAGACATTGTTGGATGGGGGCTGAGGGTTGGTAGCATGAGACAGTTTTCAGATCTGACTGCCTTAGGAGCCTTACATCTTTAAACTAAAAATTTTAATGATTTTGAACTTGTACCATAAAAGTGTTTTGCTCATTATATTCTTTTTTCTGCATTCAAAAACATGAATTTTGAGGCCTTCAAGCTTGCAGTCTAGTCTGGTAACAGATGCTGCACCGAGATTTCGACAGTCACTTAATTTCAGTTTGTAATCAGCACTTGCATATTTCTAATTTTCTATTTTACTGACATAGCTATGAGTATAATAAGAGTTCAGATTACTAATTAATCAAATATTAGTATTTATTTAGTTCAGATTTTTGCTCTAAATCTTCTACCATTTGTAATAGAGTGTATGAAGTAGGCGTATATTGAATAGAAACAGGTTATATTCAATGACAGCTTGTGTAATTCATGTAGAAACTATCTAAAATAAGTTACTAGTAAGTCTTAAAGTCTGTTGTTTGGGTTCCATTTTAGGCATGTTTGACATCACCTTATTCATTATAAAAAGGTAGTGTTGGCATATTTTATTTATGATGTGTTCATCCTGATGGAGAGAGAAAATAAAAGGAAGAAAAAAAATTAAATATGGAAATACAGTGGAACCTGTCTTGAAAGACCACCCCTTCTGCCAAAACATAATGGTCTCTCATGACAGGTGGTCTCTCATAACAGGTCATAACACTCTATATTCAATAAATCTGTACAAGGAGAACTTGGTCTCTCAAGACAGGTGGTCTCTTATAGCAATGGTCTCTCAAGACAGGTTTTACTTTATATTATATGCAAGGACAGGTATATTTTCTATATAGGAAAAGAAAGTAGCTCAGAGATGTCACCACAGTAGGGATATCCATATTAGCTTTGTGGTGATATTACTTTTTATCACATAGTTGGTAACCCCTTACATACAGTGTGTGCAGTTTCATATTTTTGATATGTCAGGATGTTAACAGATCACTTTAGTGAATCTGATTGGTCCAAATAAGCCCATGAAATTCTTGTGCAGTATTCTCATTATTGATTGGCTGCATCTGTGGGAATTTTCCTTGCCCTGCCTTCTGGAACCATTTTTGTTTTGTTTTTGGTATTACTATCAACATTTTGGCAGCCTTCACAGAATATGGCCATGGATAGAGGGCGGGGGGTGGGAGTGGGGTCCAAGCCTGTATAACATGGTACCCCACCCCTATGACAAGCATGATTAAATTCACCTCACTTGAGAGAAGAATGTCAATAATTGCTGGTCTTCCAGCAGAAAGAAAGTTATTCCGTCACAGTATTCTTCCAAATCAAATAATGCAAATATCCGGTAACAAATACATTAAATCTGGAATTACTATACTCAGCAACATCTTCAGTCTAGATTTAGTACAATTTCTGCAACCATTTATTAATCATTCTTTCACATGAATATCCAACAACTGGAATGCTACCTTTTCTGCAGTATACAATAATGCACCCATAGTAGTGGAACTGACATTCTTTGGGTTGAAACATTGTAAACATTCTCATTAAAATTGATTATATGGTACATCTAACCTTACCCAAATCGAATATGTGACATAACACAGGAATTTCCATTGGAGATCCTGTGTTGAAAAATGATGTTTTCTGTATCAAATATTCTTTTGATTTAGAAGGACATTTGCTTTGTGAATTATATTTTGTAATAAAATCTACTTTTGAATGTTACTGGTTATAGAACTGCACATTATTAATTCAACTGTAGTGTCACAGAGTATCTTTTATGCACAACAATTCAAAGGTACAGTGTTTTAATCAGAATAAATGAAGTTGTTTCATGTTCTTTCTCTCTAAAATATTTCCACTAAAGGGAATACTATGTGAAAAACAAAATCTCACATGGTTAGTGATTTCATATTAAATTTACGAAATTTATTGAATAATTTCCAGCTTTTTCTCACGAATTCTTGCAAAAGCTGAAAATTATTCAACTCATTTCATAAATTCAATATTAATCATTACCCATTTGAGATCCTCTATTTCTCAAAAGGATGCATTTCAATATCTCATTATGAATATGTAATAAATCAGCATATTAGAGAGGCATCAGTACATCAAGAAGTGAGCCATAACAAATTCTAACTTGGCCATGTCGGTGTGACATAAAATTTGTGTGTCTTATATGCTATGAAATGAAAGTACCTGTATTATATTTGAAAGTTTTTTAAAAAATATGTTTTATTTATGTATTAGTCTTGTAAAGTATGGCGGCATTCCTGTACAACTCATCAGTTACCCCATGACATACATAACATCATCGGTACCCAATAGTACTGCCATTACACAACCGGTTACAGCACAACCGATGTAATCAGGTTTGTTGGAAATCAATGTCCTGGCTTGCATTGGCTGATTCCATGCTACATTTATTTTATTTCTTCACTTAGGATCCAAAATAGAAGCAGACCTCAACTGCAGATATCTCAGACCTGCTATGATTGTTATGGTATATATTATTCCTATTGGTTTATAGATGGATTTTGATGTTCAAAGTTAAAATATGTTTTAATAGTAATAGCAGCAATTACTTATCCTGTCACTATTGCTTAGCTATCTATTTTCATGCCAAAAAATATACTCCATCACCAACATAGATCTTTTACCTCCACTCCTGGTCCATCGCAATCGACCAGGAAATGAGGTCAGGCAAATTGTTCTCAGAGACCGTCTGCCAAATTTTTCAAGCAGGCCCAAACCCAGTCCAATCCACAAAATCTTGCTAGACTACCTCCTCCCTCATCAGGTCCACAGTGCCCAGGTCGCCGCAGATCCAAGAGTAAGTTTTATAACCCACCTTGCTTTCCTACTAGGGCAGGAAGGAGGGGGGAGCAGCCCTAGCAAATTACCCCCTCTCCCCACTCAACCAGTTTCTGTCGGAGGAAACCTTCAAGATGGAGACAGCCTCCTCAATCCAGAACACTCTTCATCTGTCAGATTGGGTAGTCTCCATTGACCTTCAGGATGCCTACTTATACATCCCCATTTTTCCTCCACACCACAAATATCTTCGTTTTTGTCTAGACCAGGAGGTTTCTCAATCTCAGGTTCTGCCATTCGGAATCTCTTCCACACCTAGAGTCTTCACCCAGGTTAAGGGACTAGTAGCGACCTACCTTCAAATACAGGGAACATCAGTTCTCCAGTATTTCGACGACTAGCTGATTCACCATGTACATGTTCAGTCACTTCATAAGGATCTGTTCTGCTCTTGGTCCACCATAACTCAGTTGGGTCTCCTACCCAAACTCAAGAAGTCGGAACTCGCTCCATCACAGGACTTTGTTTACGTGGGGATGAACTTCCTCATAAACCAAAACTTGGTTGATCGAATCCTGGCTCTCCTAGAGACGTTATGAGTGAAAACCTTTTTATCTGCTCGCCTTTATCTGTCCCTACTTGGAACCTTGAAAGCTTCTGCAGAATTGGTTCCTTTAGGACATCTTCACATGCGTCTTATACAGTTCCTCCTTCTGGCGAGGAGGAAAACACACAGAGATTCTCTGTCAACTCCGATCCCTCTAGGACAAGTTTTTCACCACCATTTGGTTTGGTGGAGGAATTAAGACAGATTCCTGAGGGGGGGTCCCATGCATGCACCCAGTCCCCATTCCTATCTGTTCGCAGATGTGTCAGATTCAGGATGGGGAGCCCATTTAGAGCTGGAGGGCATAATTCTCTACGGTTCCTGGACTCAGGCTAAATTGCCTCTCCACGATTCAACAACCTAGAAATGAAAGAAGTATTTCTAGTATTCCAAGGGTGTGTTAACCTAATAAGGGGCCGATGTGTCATGGTCTCCTCAGACAACACATCTGTCATAGCCTACTTATGACTTCAAGGAGGCACACATGCCCCTTCTCTTTGTGTGAAGGATTGGAACCTTTTCCTCTGGGCAGCCACAAAGAATGTCACAATCCAAGTTCGCCACATTCTGGGCAAGATGAACGTACTAATGGACAGCCTGTCCAGAACAGACCAAGCCGTCCTCACAGAATAGTCTCTTCACCATTCAGTAACAGAGTCTCTCTTTCCCTTTGGGGAAGACCTCTAGTGGACCTGTTTATGACCAAGCTCAACAACAAACTTCCCTTTTATGTGTCTCCTGTCCCGGATCAGAAAGCATGGGCAGTCGATGCATTCAGCTTCCACTGGGATTGCCTATTCACATATGTCTTCCCACTTTTCTGACTGCTACCACAAGTTCTGCAAAGAGTCAGAACTTCTACTGCTTGGATCATTCTCATTGCTCCATTGTGGCCCCAGTGACCATGGTTCAACGATCTCCTAGACCTCTTGATAGATTGACCCAGGTCTGTACCACACAGGAGGGATCTCCTGTCACAGAACCGGGGATCCCTTCTCCACAACAGCCCAGACATTCGTCACCTTCATGTCTGGCTCATCTCAAACAATCTCTCTGCCAAAACAAGTTTTCGGACAGAGTCACCAGTTGCATCATTCAAGCCAGGAGAGCTTCTACATCCAAAGTTTATGATGCCAGGTGGAGAATCTTCTGTGATTGGTCAAATAGGAAAGACGTTGATCCTATCCGCCCTTCTGTAACTTCCATTGCTGATTTCCTTTTGTTCCTCTTTGAGACCAAAAGATGTTCAGTATCCACTGTCAAAGGCTATCAAGCTGCCATCTCCAACACACTTAAATTCTCACAGGGCACAGACATCCGTTCAGATCTGCATCTTTCCGTTCTTATAAAGGTTTTTGAGCTTCAGAGACCGGTCTCTCGTTCCCTTGTGCCTAGATGGAATCTTTCCTGTGTTCTTTGGTCATTAACCAAAACACTTTATGAACCATTGAGTGAATCTTCCTTTTTGGATCTCTCACTCAGAACTGTTTTCCTTCTCACCCTTGCTTCAGTGAGACAAAGTGAAATTCTTGCCTTGTCCATTGACTCTGGCTGTCTTAGGTTTAATGGGACCATTTCCCTTCTCTGCCAACCAGTTTTCTTGCAAAAAATCAGTTACCTTCAGTAGCCCCCTTACCCACAGAGATTCCCAGTCTTAATAAAATATGCACAGGGGGATGATCAAGATAGACTTTTATGCCCTGTGCATGCTCTTCGCTTCTATTTTAATGTCTCCAAAGCAAAAAGAAAGGGTAGGAAACGTCTCTTTCTCTCTGACGATGATGATGATGATGATGATGATATTCGTCCTTCATTCTCGAAGACGACCATGACTTCAGATCTGGGCTGGTCTGTGAGTGCGCAGATGGCTGGTGAGGCCAATCTGCGTTCTGAAGAGTCTAGGGCAATGAGGACAGGGAATTGCCAGGAGCTGGATGGACTGAAGGTCGGCGCTGGCTCTGCTCTTCCTCTGCTGGCGTTTCTGCTTGGCCTCGTTGATCCGGTGCTCTTCAAATGCAGCTGCGCCTGAGTTGATCTGGTGACGCCAGGCAGCGCGGTCTTCGGTAAGCTGCTCCCAGCTGTCTGGGTCAATGCCACAGGACTTTATGGAGGCTTTGAGCGTGTCCTTGAACCGTTTCTTTTGGCCTCCTCGGTAACGCTTGCCTTCAGCGAATTCCCCATAGAACAGTCTCTTTGGGAGGCGCTCATCAGACATGCGGCAGACATGACCAGCCAGCTCTCTATTAAGGGCTCTGTAGACATTTCAGCTGCCACTATCTCCTGGTGGATTGTCAAGACAATCAACAAGCATACAAGTCTCTCACTGATTGAGACCTCACCTTTATGAAAATTAAAGCCAATGAGGTTCGAGCCGCTGCTACCTCATGGGCCTACTTTAATCATTCCTCTCTAGAGGATATTATGAAAGCAGCTTTTTGGCACTCTCATAATACCTTTTCCTCCTTCTACCTCTGCTCATTAGCACAAGAGAGCGCAGGCATCTTTTTTCTCTGGGTCCCATTGTTATGGCACAGTGTGTTACTCAGAGAGACACAAATATTCTATAGAAGTGGACTTCTCCCTCTACAGTGAGTACATTTAATTTCTCTGTTTTTGATCAGTTTGACATCAGCCTACCCACCTTACTGACAAATTCAGCTAAGCAATAGTGACAGGATGAGTAATTGCTGCTATTAAAATGTAGTTTTTTTGCAGGGGTAAAACTAATTTTAATTATGCAATACTTACCTGTCGCTATTGCCGAATACACTTCTCACACCCCGCTCTGATATCTTGCGTAATTGTCATCTGTGAAAATATGACATATAAGTATATCTACCTTCTGGGCATGGCCTGCGGCAGTATGGTGTGCAAAAGATCAAAGGGTCATACTGACTTCTTCTCCACTCTGAGAGGATGTATTCACATCATACGGACAGTATATTTTTGGCATGAAAACAGATAGCTAAGCAATAGCAACAGGTAAGTATTGCATGATTAAAATTAGTTTTACCCCCACAAAAAAACTACATACCAGTTGTAAACTCAGAAGAAAAATACAGGAAGTCACTAATACCAGAAGTCACTTTTGAAAATGTGTGAGATTCCCCCCAAAAATGATGGAGAATTGTCTCTAAAAATTTAATTTCAGTGATATCCTTTAAATTTTATTACCAGCATTGTACATTTAAGTCTTTTAGTACAAAAGAATGAAGACTGCTTTTGATTCTTCAGTGAGAAGTCCATCTTGTAAAATGACCTATCACAATACATCGAGAACATTTCTCCTGTTGTGATGGAAATATTTCAGACATAGGTAGGATCATGGATATCTGCAGTTAAGTGATACAAAGCTTTTCAGTGCCAGTAAATGACCATAATTATTTAAAGATATGATGTAAAAAGAACCCATTAAGAACTGCACATGAAAACTAGTTACTTGTATTTCCACTTTTTCTGATGCATTATGTGTGCATGCTTAGACATAGATGGCTTGCGCTGAAATGATTTTTAGCTCACCTGGCTAAAGGCATTGCCATGCATCCATCCTGTGTCAGTTGGCCATCTGTCTGTTCATTCACATTTGCTTATTTTGATTTATTTCTAAAGTACTTCTAGATCAATATGGAGACTGGATCAATATGGAGAAAACATCGCTGGAATATACTATATAAATATTATGCTCAAGGTTGCTCCCCTAGAAACATTGTGGTTTTAATAGCAACCATATCAAAAACCTATTTATCTCCATGCAGCAAGGCTGTCACAGTTTTGATTGATTTTGATAGGAATGCTTCTTAGGACATACTGGTGCTGTGTCAAAATTTTGTCTGAGATGGCTCCAACATCAGTAGTATACTTTCCTTGGCAACCATGTGGAAAACATATTTTCAACTTCTACTCCAAAACGGTGGAGCCTATTTTGATCAAACTAGGTATGAATGTTTCTTAGGACGTGCTTCATCAAAACTATGTTCCAGGCAGCTGGACCCTTACTTACAATGTGGCTTTCAAGCATTACTACACTGACCCTTACTTACAATGTGGCTTTCAAGCATTACTACACTTATCAAGTTCCTTATATATTTCCTTCTTTTTTTTTTCTTCACTTTTTTATGAAATCCAGCATAAAACTATCTTATTTTAGGCCCTAACTTGGACACAACATATAAATCATCACTGTAGGTTATTTTGCAATTTCTTAAAAATAGTTGCAATTGGATGAAATCACTGAATGTGTAGCATAATTGTCATTTCTGGGAAACAACCAAATCAAACCTGTTTGCTTGTCATCCTAAGCAAATCCCAAGCAGCTGAACTCAACATGTGTTACCATTTTATTTTTCTTGTAGTCTTTAATGCTGCTTTCTGTTGAATGCTAGTAACATTCTTCATTGGTTAGTCAACCTCCAGAGAACAAATATTTATGATTTTCATACAGACTACATTGGGATGCAATAAATGTTTTAATAGTTGATTGGTTTGGTTAGTGTCGTGACACTTTGAAAGATGACAAAAGTTGCACCTATTTCACTTTTTCTGTATCTGTAGCAATAATGAGGCATAACTGTAAAGTTGGGTTGGATTTGTTGAAGTTAGGATTATTGTATATACCTGCTTATAAGTTGAGTCAAACTGCAAACAACAAAGATCCTGATATGCCATATCATAATGCACCTGAAGATAAGAGTCAGTGTCTATGTTGTTTGTTCTACTGGTTACTCCTAACAAACTGCACTGACCTAGATCTTCCTTTGCATCATGTGATGGCAGATCTGGGTCTGTGCAGTTTGCAGTTGGACTTGTATTATAAGTGAGTCTCTATGGTATTCCATAGTACCCTTTTTTCATACAAGTCAGACATCCAACTTTTTGTGTGATGCCATGGGTGACATATGTAAGTTACAAAAAAAAGGACTCCCTTTTACAAATATATCATATTTCATTTGTAAAAAAAAAGTAATTTTTCAATTTTGTTGTAGTTTGGAATATTTACATTTTTAAAAATGCAAGGAAAGGTAAAGTTGTGGCCAAAATCACCACTCAGGCTTTTGCTTTGGAAGTAAAATGTCCCCATAAATCCCCACAAAGTTTAAAATGGTACTTATAATCTCTTAAAGAATTAATCTGGATAAGATGTGTCACTTGTACACACCCAGGATGGAAAATGAGAAGTCTACAAATCCATAAACTATTTTCCAAAGTGCAGACTTTGTAGAGATTTGGTATGTAAACAATGACATGCACACTTTGGAATACAAAAAGGACATTGGGAGATGTGTCTTTTGTACAAAGATAAGATATTTGATTAAATGAAACAAAGTGGATTCATAAACATTGTGCTTGTGAGAAGGTATCCCATATCTAATTAACTGCTAAGGCTCAGTATTTCACTGGCCACATGCGGTTAAACAAAAGCTGAAAAAAATCTGTTTTCAAGTCATTTTTTTTATAATATCAAACTTGTGCTTTTTATGCCACTAAAAACTACAAGTTAAAGTAAGAATTATTTCAAATTACACAGGATTGGGATGTAACATTTTCACAGGAATCAGCATGCAACTTCTGTATATTTGGCCTTGAATTCAAGTGAAAAAAAGAATGAAAGGGTCATGTGGCACTGAAGGACTTTGGTGTTATAGGAGTATGATATAATTGATGCTTATGTATGGCTATTATTCTCATATATAACCAATATTATTTGTACAGATATCATTTTGTCTTATTTAAAGCACTGTTTAAAATCATTAGGTAAACACAGATCTAATAGCACATACATGTTATGCACAAACACAAATATTTTTGCCAATGAAAAACATGGACTGGCCCAGAAACAGGGTAGTCAGCTTGACAAAACAAAACATGGACTTGCCCAGAAACAGGGTTGTGAGCACATCAGTACCATTGCCACATGATGCAATCATTTCAAGGACAAATGTGTGTATGTTGCTCAGATTAGTTTATACAAGCAACTCAACTGCATGTGTTTACTCCCAATTGAGTGAAATTTTCTGTTTAGATTTTATTTGCAAGCCAAGCCCCCTGTTGATAAATAATTTAACTCATCCATGTTATTAAATAAATGTGCCATTAGATTTGTATAAGACTGTGCCTTTAATACTTAATCAATCTGCCATCAAATTTAATGCAAATGAGTAACCTTCATCTTCGTTCAAACATATATGTGACAGAACAGACAGCCAGCTTAGGACAGATCAGGAGATCTGCACAATTTGGTCAGGAGTGTTTACATAAAATCAGGATATCTCAACAAACTTAGAATACCGAAACCAAGCCAACCTGTTTTATGCCACTTGAGCTATTTAGTAATGACTAATCCATTAAATTCTTGAATCATTTCTGAAATACTTTTGGCTGCATTGTATAATCCATCTTGACAAACATTGAACACTGAAGTCAAACCAAAAATTATGAATTAATCCAAATAATACTAATAGTTTTATGCTGCTTGAGCTCTTTAGTAATCCATCCATAATCCTTGAATGTCTTTAATCCTTTTTGAAGTACTGCTGATCACACATAGTATAATTCAATGATCAGTTTTAGGTTATGGTCTGCTGAACTGCCAATTAAAGTGTCATGCTCACCCTGTACAGTTATGTGATCACAGGAAGTCTTTACCATAAGTATACTACTTTGAAAGCGAGATATGGGAAAAAACAAACAAACAAAAAATTTCAGTTCTGGAATTTTTTAAATAATAACTTTGAGTACTCAGAAGATTTCATTGAGTGATGGGAGGGATGAGAGACACTCATCATCTTGAAATGAAAACCCTCCCAGCCAGGAGTTTCATATATATGCTCAAATCTGAACTAGATTTGCAGTCTGTTGATTATGCTCAATGTTACAAGTAAAGAGGAATTTTCAAAATAGATTTTTACAGAATAACTTTGAATTTACTATTTATCTAAACTCACACAGGGTCTTTTTTCTCAAGAATGTCAAGAAAATTGCATTTCGAACTTTATGCAAAAGGTATCAATCAAGAAACAAAATTGAGTCCTATACTGAATAAATTTATGTTGAAATACAGTACTCCTTCACAATAAAGATCTTCACCATGACACAGTTTCTGTTATTAGGTGGGTATAGTCATGAATCCCATTTTATTAGGTCACAGTAACATTTTATGTGTAATCTGTTTCATTATAAGGCTGTGTACTATATAGTTCCTTTAGTCAGCATTATAATCAGGGAATGCTCTAATTAGGGAACCAGTTCATGTGATGTACTATATAGCACTTTACCATTAAATAATGCAGTTTTGCATTTGAATAATTTAATCTGCTAATTGAAATTTGCATTGTATTATTACTTTATGTATTGCAAAATTCAATCCATTTGAGAAGACAGAGTGATGGCTTGCTCATGTAACATAATAGAAGACATATTTTGCATGAATCATCAGAATTTTCATGAATATGTTAGCCTGACCTACATATTGGTTTATTTTGGTCCAGTTTTTGGTTTTGTTTTGAATTTGAGCACATCAGTTTTGATCTATACTTGATACTTGCAAACTAAATAAAAGAAATTCCAGTACGTTTGCCACCATCTGAAACCCTTTACGGTAATGACAGACAGACTAATATTATTTACTTATATTGGTTGGAAGAGTAAGAGGACATCCAAGGAAGCCTGAAATGTCTTTACGCCATTCTTTGTTGGGGTGAAAATCTCTGCTTGCAAGGAAAATATGTAATGTACAGTTGTAAATAAATATCATCACTTGAATTAATTGTTCATCATATCTTGCATTTTCAAATGTTACTGTTGTTTTTTTGTTTGTTTTTATGGTTTTAATGATGCTCTTAACAGATTATTGGCTATATGATGCCAAAGAAATGAGAGCTAGTGACTTTTCCCGAGGACACAATGAGACAGCTGAGCTGGGCTGGGCTGGTTGGGTATTGGAATCACAAGACTTGGATCATGAGTCTGAAACTCTACCAATATGAGCTCCTATAGCTTCCTGTATTCAGTTCCTAGATGCTTTCGGAGGGAAAAATAAAACTCTCAGGAGGAAATATTTTCAGATATCCAGTTTAATATGAAATACTGATAAATTATAATACACCTGATAATCAATTGATTGCACTCAGACAATGTATTTGATTTTCTTAATTCATCATATTGCTGTGATAAAAAGATTACAGAAAATGATATTTAAAAAACCATGTCAGTTTGGTCAGGGTAACATAAAGTGTATTTTAGACCTTTTCTAATGCCATCCTTACAAAATTATGTTAGTTTTTGCTTTCCATAGACCATGTTATAGTTTGCCTGTAATGCCAACTGAGCTTATGATATGGCCCTGCGTATTATCCATCATCCCTCCATCTACAAGGTATGGCCTTATGCATCTTGTGTGCATTGTCCGTCATCTCTCCAACAGCATTTTGTTTTATTACTCTGGAGGCCATATTTATGATCAGATTTTGTTCAAGCTGAGAATGTTTATATGATCAGGTCCTTGAATGATCTCTCTTGATTGAAAGCTACAGATGTTAATGAGATGATCTTGCATTTGATTGGGCTGAGTTTGCTCCCTCCCAGAAAGCCACCTCAAATCAATGCTTAATATTTTTCAAGATTTGGAATGAATTTGATGATGAATAAAATCCACACATATTAATGAGGTGATCTTGCACCTAATTATTGGCTGAACATTTTAACACTCTAGAGACCATATTTCTAATCAAGTTTTGATCAAACTTCAAATGTAGGCTTTTATCAACATGATTTCATTTTTTTTAAATTGGTGAGATCAGTACACATTGATGAGAAGAGCTTGCATCTGATTGGTTGATGTATGTATGTAGTAGCATTATATGGCACTTTAGTTCAATAGTAGCTAAATGTATATAATGCCACCTAAAGATAAAGTTAACAGAATGTAAAAAAAAAAAGAATTGTTCAAAAACTTAAATTTAAATATTTAGTATAAGTAAAACTATAATGGCAAAAGTGCGAAAATTTTGTAAAAGGCATATAAAAGGCAAAGCTTGTTACCTCTCATATGAATTCAATAATGAATGAAATCCACACATAATTCTTAAAACAAGTGAGATCTGCACATATTTAAGAGTTTGTTTTCAATGAATTGGCCGAGCTTGTTACCTGTCTAGAGGTTATATTTCTTATCTGAGTTCAGAAAAAGTTTGTAATTAGATCTTGGATAAGTTCATTATGAGTGAGATCTATCCATATTAATTATGCCTTTGGAAGAGTTTTGATCAGACTGTAGTAAAATAGGTACAATCAACATGATACAATGGTTGGAAGATGGTTTACATGGGGATGTGTTCTTAACATATTGCATAAGCATTCTTAGTGACATGATCAACTGTTAAGTTATTTTAAGTCAGATGAGCAGTATGAGAGCCACTTGGGCCTGATGCTTTAAAGATGGCTTGATTGGATGTGATTTTCCATAACCTTGCATGTGTAGAAATGATTAATACATTTATCTTTTTCATCCAGCATTGTAGCAAGCAACGGCATCCCAACCTACGTTGTATCCTACCCAAAGTCAAAACCCAACACAGTCCCATTGGTCTTCTATTAGTCCAAATTAGGGAAGGTCTGTTGGAAAGACAGTGTTATCACTGGATACAGCACTACTTCTTGGCTAAAAATCATCACACTATATCTTCTTAAAACAATTAGGCTGTACCACATATTAATAAGATATTGAACACATAAAGTGAAATGTTAGAATCATTTAAGTTCTGGGCATTAAACTGTTTAGGTGTAAAATGTAAGCAAAGTGATGAGGTATAATTATTTTGATAATACTGTATATGAATGTTTCACTCAATAAATATTGTTTGTGTAAAACATGTTACATTAATTCATAAATACTAGACTAGTTTTCCTCTTTTTCTAAATTCTTTTCCCTAAGAGAACATTCTTGAAGCTATAAAATAAACTGAAATAATAAACAAAAGAAACAAACAAATAATTAGCAGGAACATAAAGTACAGTTGTCAAATCCATATCATTACCTCATTATCCATTTATTTCTCTTTATGCCCCTGCCCCCTCTCCAATATGTTTTACTATATGAAGTACCACACTTTTGTACTGTGAATAAGAATGCTTACATTTTATCATTTTTCTGCCCAATATACATAAAGAAGTATCAAGAGAAACAGTGATATGACCTTTCTAGAGGAATTTCAGATGTTTGTGTCTTTCAGATATACATATTTTTTTGCAAAATAATTTGAGTGCCACTGATACAAGACAGTTTCTTTGCATAATATCAGGTTAAGACTCCAAGGGTTGATACTAGTAGGATACATGTGACAGACACTGGCTGGGAAGGACAGTTTTCTAGAAGACTTGTAGTTGTTTCCAGAATGTTTAGCAGTATCATGTTTTGTTAATCCTATGGTTACTTAATTAGATGATTTCAAATAGCATTTTTTACTTATCATCACAATTCCTTAAGGCATCAGAATGATGAGCACAGTAACTGCGGATATATTTAAGATAAATCTTAGTGATATATCACAAGTCCTTTTTACAACCATTTCAGTCCAAATCGCTATGTACCAGCAATGCCTGCTTCCAGCCATCATTCTTGGAATACCACACACTACTATCGTCCTCACCCTATCCCTGCACCACGCCCAGACACCCCTCTTGAAGATGATACAGTGTCCCAAGTTCCAGATGATACTAAAACTGAGCTCTAGTATTACCCAGGTTCCCATAAGTCTTTGTTACCCATGATGCATTATCACCTAGCTTTGTCTGGGCAAATAAAATTGTGTCCTAATCATCTGGTAAAATCATGAGATCATTCATGCTATAGTAGAACCCTTCAGATTTAATGTTGTATTTATCTTTGTGTAACATGCATTCAACTGTAAACATCTCAGACCCAGATCTATCATTTCTTAATATGCATGCAGATCAAGGTCTGTGCTTAGCTAGAACATCCTGGTCTCTTTCTGATGCAAAGTGAGTGATTTTGACTCCCTGAAAGAGACTTGGAGACAAGCATAGCGATACTTCCCAAATAAAAGTTTTTGGCAGATAAATACACGTATCCAGTTAGATATGTGAAGAAAAAACATTCATCCTTCAAATGTAAGGTTGGCATTGAAAATAAATTAATGATGACACATTGTCAGATCATTGTGACATCAATCATTTTTGTATGACTGAAAAACAACCACAGGACTTCAATAAAGCTCAAAATGGCCACTATTTCACTGAGGTCTTTCTCTGGCATGAGATTGAAACAGCCAAGGACTATATGATTGGGTCCATGCTATTTGTTTCATTATGATTTGAAGTGATTAGTGTAGGCCTTGATCTTCCAGCATATTATGCAAAGGTAGATCTGGGTCTATGATTTTTAGTGCATGTTATACCTGGGTAAATGCCATAATCCATTTACTCAAATAATGCTCAATTACATATATTTGGGTCCAACAATAATTTCATTATGAATGTTGGTACTGAGTTAGTAATCTAATGCTGCCTCTGCATTTCTTGGGAAAACATATCATTCAGCAAGGTTGATTTGAAACAATTTTAAAAGCAGTACCTAAGAAACCTCCCAGTGTACAGTAAAAAACTGACTTGAAAACCCACTGCATCAAGAGGTTACCGGTCTTGAAAGACCAGAGCTCAGTCTCACTGATTAATTGGCTTATAGCGTAATGACCTCTTTTGCGAGACCATGTATCTTAAAAGACCATTTTGTTGTATTGGTGGTCTCACATGAGAGATATATTTATGCAGTATGTGAAGGTTTCCCACATTGTTGATGGTTTCCCCTTCCCTTCCCACTCCTTCCCATCTGCTGTTCATATTAAAAGATGAATTTAAAAAGTTAACAACGATCCATCCAAAGTAATTGAGCACTGATTTGAGTAAAAGGAAAGATTCTGATGATGTACGGTATTAACTCCTAGAGGCACTGCCTCATATTTCCACGATTCTGACTTAATCTAGTACAAGTAGGCTTATTGTAAGATTAATTATGTCACTAATTTTGAAGTATTAACACTTATTGAGACTAATTCAGAAAAGGCTTTCTTTTGCTTATAATGCCCTGGAGTATTATTTATTTCATCACACTTTTTAGAATAAATCAGAGATATATTCTTTATTATGGTAGTCTTGATTTCTTTACTTAAACCTAATACTTTAAATCTAAATTACTGTATATTCCCTAATGAATGCCCAGGTGGTGTTCCATTTTCCAAATGGGATGGGTGGGTGGGTAATTAGTGTACAATAATGAAAGCTTAAAGTTGTTCTTTTGATGTACTCATATAATGACATGTACATCTGGAGGTCTTTCTGTCACTGAATTCAGTCATTGTAAATATCAGCCCAGCTAAACTGACCAACCCATTTTCCCACTCAGCAGCTTGTTAAAGTCGGGCTGTCTTTGAACTTGTCTGTTGGGTCAAGTTTAACAGTACATGTGGGCCTGTTACTTTAGTAATTTATATGCTGATATGTAACAGTGTGATCAATTGAGACTGCTGCAGCAGTTTGTTTAATCATAGATCTGAAGCAGAGGGTACTTAAAAGCAATGGTCTTACACTGCATCTTTTAAATTTCTGTTCTTAAAAAAGGGGAGGGGAGCATTAATTAGAGTGGGGGCATAAATTATTGAATATACAGTATGTGTCCTTTCACATGCTATTATATAAAATATACATTATGTAGGAGCCATGTGAAGAACTTACAAAAGAATTCTGTTAGCAATATTCTTTTCTGCCACCATTGCACCCTGGATTCCATCCTGTTTTTCTGGTTTACTCGCTAACTTCTTTCTTTCCTATCATAGATTGTTTTTAAAAGCTGAGATATTTGCAGTTTCGGAATTCTCTGTCTTTAGCTTGATGTTGTATGATATTAAATTTGAAATGGAAAAGTATAATAATAATTACCAAAAATCTGTTGGTTTTTTTCCTACCTTTGATGTGATTACATATATGTCAATTTCTGATTTCTTTTCTTGTATCCCAGAGTGTCTCCTGATTGTTTTAATTGTTATTCAACTTGACTTGTGAATGCATCTTCATTATTTCTAAGCTGTGATGGCATATAAGCCATGGTGTTCTTCCAAATTTTACAAATCCATTCATTTCCCAGCTTATATTGCCTAATTAAGGTTATGCTCCACAGTTCTAAGAAAATTTATTTTTCTCACATATATTTGCCTGATGTTAAATGAAGTCCATTCATTTTCCAGCTTATATTGCTCAATTAAGGTTGTGCTTCACAGTTATAACAAAATTACTTTTTCTCATACATGTCTGCATGATGTTCATTGAAATCCAACCATTTCCCAACGTCTCATGCCTGATGAAGTAAAAATAAAACTTGAATTTAGAGGAACACTACACCATCATTGTATAAATATGCTTCAGTATATGCTAAAAGCTTATTGTTGATCCTTGACTTTGATTTTTGGGTACCCAAAAAAAAGGTCAAAGTTCAAGATGGAACTCTAGACATTTGCAGCAAACTTCAAAAGTTTTCATTCTTTTTAGATCTGTCAAGAACACATTTGTGCATCCTAGAAATAGTTTTCAACAAATATCTTATTCTTTAATCAAATCTGGTTGGGGCATTGTATTTCAGGAGCACAACACATGAACCTTAAGCTACTTTCTATAGCTTCTAGTTTTGAAAGTTGACTTCCCTCTCCTTTGCTTTAAATTCTGTGGAAGCATTCCTCATGACATTCCCAAGCATTAGGTAAATGCTTTTCAAGCTAACTTCTTAGTCAACCTGGTCATAAGGCAAAACATTTTTAAAGTTGACGTTGGTAGTGAAACTGTCATCTGACTTGCTTTACATCTCTGCAGCCCTTGGCTTGATTCTTAGTGCCACTTTATGCAATGGTCAGTTCTGGCTAACTTAAGATACATGGATCTGTAGTTTTTCTACCATATAATCACCATTAAGATCTGAGGACTGATGGTTTTCTGCAATATAATCACTGTTACAGATATGTGAATTAGTGGTGTTCTGCAGTATAATCACCATCAGGATCTGTGGTTTTCTATAATATCATCACCAGTTTGCCGAATCAGAAAGAACACTTAATGCCAGGAGTGCCTCAACTGGGAAGTACAATCTAACATAAGACTATACTTACAAATAATGTGTACTACTTGAGTAAAGATTGTTTTGGACATTGCAGCAAAAATCGTTATGACCGCAAAGTACCAACAGCATCTAGAAGCTGGGTGCGGACCCAGTTTGACAAGACACAGCATAGAGAACTATTAGATGTAGGAGAAGATGAAGATGAAGATTAATAAAATCCACAGTAATAGTGCTGTAAGTTTTAGTCTGCCAATTAGGTCCTAATCTAGGAATCTTAACTAAAAAGTAAAGTTTTGCCAACTTGTTACCTTTTATTTTATCATGGTTTGGGATAATAAATTTCAGAGAATAATTTGTTAGTCTAGCATGTGCTCAATTCTTAGTGCAGCTTTCAGATTTTCAGATGTTTATACTATATTATCTTTGAGCACACATATTGGCTAATTTAAAAAAAAATCTTCAAACAAAGAATCAGAGACATTTGGCTTCCCTGCTTAAAATGGCATCCTTTCCTTTTGCTCTTTAATCTTTGTTTTGGCATCTTTCAGCTTATTAATCACAAATTTAAACTTGTATACAGATTTAATTACATTAAAATAATGCTTCCATTATATTCTTTTATTTTGAAATCTGTCATTCTGAATTCCAGTTTAAAGTTTATGGCAGATGATGTACTGACTGTAGCAGTCAGCACTTCATAATGTGGCAACTATGCATTGTCATTGGTAACATCAATGTTTAGGATGAGAAAAAAAACCCCACTGAATCACTAAGTACACCCAAGAATAATATTTTTACTCTCTGTTGTTCTAACTTTATTCTGAGTAAAAGTTCTTTGGCATATGTATCCTTCAACTCCATCAAGTGACAGTTTGGTTTTCAGAGTTTTGATGAATATCAGCCTAATCTTCTATAATCTTTTAACTCTTTTTGACCTCTTTCTACAGGTCTGAAAAATGAAAGGCTATAAGTTTATCAGATACATGTCGAAATCCACAGATTAATTTTATAGCTATTTCTGAGTACATTTCTGCATGTGTTTGTTCCACTTTTGCAAAGATTTTTTAGATATTGTAGAGTTGATTAGAAGCATTCTAATTGTGATAAATCATTTGTGGAATCATTTTCTGTCACCAATACACTTAGTTATCATGTTTTCTTAATGTGCAATAAAATATTTGATTATCAATGGAGTGAAACCGCCTTTGCAGACACTACCATATGATCAAGCACCTCATAAAGAACAGCATTTCTGGACCCCTTATATTTGTCATCATTTATAATCTCTATATTTAGAGAACTCATCCACAAAGGACACATTGTATGTTATGTTCAATCTCCTTTCAAGACAGGTTTCACTGTAAGGCAGTTATGTAGCCAGTTCACCTTCCTGGACCAAATGGAATGTCTTCTGGATCTACAATTTGTTCTTCTTGTTATGGTCATTTTTCTGAATAATCAGTCAAAATCTGCAACTCCCAGGGAACCCAAATAACTGATATTTAATTGTACATCTCTTTAATTTAATAAAAATGTATCTTTCCTAATGTATCCTGTTAAAGCTCTTCAATTTAGATGGTATAGGCTCTGATGTTTCTATTTTGTTGCTGCTGGTTTGTAATGGCACTTTTAACACATTATTGGTTATATCAAAGTGAGGAAATGGGAGTTAAGTGCCTTTCCATAAACTGGATTGGCCTTGGCAGGTTTGAACCAGCATCCTTTGGATTATGAGTCTGGCACTCTTCCAACCAAGCTTCATTGGCTCCCAGTCTTTTATGTGAGTAGGACCTGTAGAGGAAATACGCTTTTACATGATGACATTCTGTGTCCTTTATTTTCAGACTGTCTGCTCTCTTTCCATTTTCATTTTCTTTTGGAAGTTGATATTGAAGTGTGGTATCTTCATCATTCTCAGTTCTTTTTTTTTCAAATTTTAGTGAAGAAGCCAAATCTTTTCTCAGCTGGAGTCTCTAATTTTTATACCAGACTAATGCCTCAATATTATTGACCATTTTCAGTATGATTATATCATTAGAATTATTTGTAAGTTCCTTATCTTTTAGTTTTCTCATTGAATCACTAATTATTTTCATGATTTGTCATTACATATGGTTTTACCAGAAAGAGATTGACTTTGAATGTCGGTAGCATGCAAGTCCCAAAACATCATCAGAGTATATTTGTTTGCTTTATTTGGGTCCATGTTTTAGTATACACGATAAATTTCTCAAAATAATTAGATGCCATTGTATGTCTGCATATCTACTGGAGCACAATTTTGCCATAGGCAGGGCAGTTGTGACTGTTGCATTGAGATGGTACTCTGTCTTTATTAAGATATTCAACACTTATGATGTTTGCATTCTAGGTCACAGCTACAAAAGTAGGGCACAGTATTCCAACTCAGCCAAACCACAGCGCATGTCAGGATCTAAACCACATCCTATTTTCATTTCATATTATATGTTTATGACAACTAAAACTTACATTTTAGACAGATTCATCTAAAACGAGTTACAAAAGCTTTAACAGTGTTTTATGACAAATGATTCCTGAAAAAGTAAGCAGTCAAAATATATCTTTACATAGTCCATACTTGTTACATTGTCTTTTTACATACGTGTAATTAAAAATAGGAGCATGTGTTTTATGTGAAAGAAAGATAGAATACTAGTTTTTAATTGTAAGCATCTTTTGTTTTTGGAAAGTATTGTCGAATGCAGAAATTATCTGTTATGATGTTATTGGAATACAAAACTTATACTAAATTGTTATGGGCTTTTTTTTTTTAAATTGGATAATCTATTGATTCTTGATGCCCTCATTTTCCTTTCAAATAGGTTACAATAAACTGTATATTATTAAACAAAATGACTTCAACATATTGTCAATGTAATGCATAAAAAAATACAATTTTGAAAAAGGTAAAAAAAAAAATTAAATATAATTTTAAATGTGGAATCTGTTCATAACATTTTCTTTGAGTTGGATGCAGTGTGTGCTTGCAAATAACATGCTACTAGAACTAAATCTGTTCTTTCTAATACTAATCAGTAGTCTAACAGTCTATTACTTGGACAGTCTTGTGTAAAATTTATAATCCTGCATAACATTTGTGTAACTCTTTTTCACTAACATAAATGAATATTGCCAAGCCCACCAAGAGTTCAGTTTGGTTGTGGGAGGCTTTTTAAGAAGTAAATTGAAGAATACTCATTTTGTCAGTTAAACTAGAATTGTTATCTTAATAAAACAGTGTAACCAAGGACCATTATAGGTACTCCATTAGTGCTATTCCACACTGCCATGATGATCTCTTAAATCATAATCTTGATTAAAAAAAATGAATGGCATCAAAAATATGTTTTGTATAGAGTGTTATTTTGTGTACGTGATTAACAGTTGTGTAATTTATATATAGACACTGATGTTAAGACATGTAATTATAAACCAGCAAAAACAATTTTGGTTTGGCTTTGTGAGGTATAACATCATTCTTCAGCACGTGAGAGGCTATACATAGCAGACGGTATATTTGGTGGAGGAAGAACCCAGAAAGACCCTGGGAAGAACTACCAACTCATGGGTAGCTACTGGCAAGCTTTCTCACGTACTCACATTGGTCAGTCTGAGAAAAGATAACATGAGAAAGTATTGTATGCTATTTATTTTTATGATAAATTTTATACAAGATTGTCCAGTCCAAAACATATAAATAAATTGTTTTGAAAATGTTTTATTTCTATCAAGAACATGAAGAATTGTTCAAAAGTTGTTTAAACTTTCAAGATAAACAAATTTTTATGAGAAAAAATTAATATGTTGAAATGTTTATTCCATGACTGTAAAGAGTGTATGTTTGCAGTCGGATTAAGATTTCACATAGAAATCATTTGAATTAAAGAACACATTTTCAGAACAGTTATGTGCTTCTGTTTGTTGATAAGGTATTAACAAAACAACTAGCACTCCCACAGCTGTGCACCTCAAGTAGAAAATAGTGCATATTTGTCATTATATGACCTTTTTCTATGCTTCTTTTCTCTCTCATTAAACAGTTATTTCATGTTTTAATTATTTTAGAAATAATCATCATGAGGCTGTTCAAAGTTAATGACACATTTTGGTAATTTAAGCTTAAATATTAATAATTTTACTTAGAGTTTTACCACATTTTCAATATAAATATTTGTCAATTGTGTATCATAATTTTTTAAAGACTTTTAAATACTTTTCTGAAATTTTTGAGGAATATATATTCTTTCTTAATGAGTACAAGTAATCAATTTTTGTGTCATTATTTTTATCATAAGGCCTTGCTCAGAATCAAGATAAAAACTTTAAAGACAGTAAACAAAATTCTCAAATTCTCATTCTTGCTCATGCATTTAGGCAGAAAAGGTCATATATTTGATTAATATGTACTATTTTCTTTCTCATAGGAAATGACCTGCACTTTGACCCCACCCAGATGCACAGTCAACAACTTGGACAGCACAAAGATTCTTCCATTAATTACCTAGACTGCTTCTACATTCTTCTTCAGATGGACTGGTTCCATAATGAGCTTAAAGTTTAAATAGTACTATTTGTGGACTGGTATATACCTAACAAATTGTAAGGTCTTGAGTTGTGCAAAGACTTTCTTGAACACTGTTAGATGACTGGTTTATGTGTACTATAATGACTGTATCGATTACAAAAAAAAATTTTATTTGCATTTTTAGTGCCAACAAAGATTCAAACAATGAAAGAAGTGTTGTGTCACTTGGTCAGTTTCGTTCCTGATGGTCACCAAAAATAATTTCATAGGCTTTTATCTTTGGTATGAAAAATGCCCAAGGAACATTTTTTTGTATTTATTCTTTGGTATAATATGAATTGCAGTCACTGATGGTCTCTTGACTTCAGGATGGATGCTAACAGAGCTAAAAACATTTTGTTGTATTTGTTCATGCATGCATGACTAACCCATGTTTAGTACCATGTATTCTTGCTTATAAGTCAGATCCAATGGCAAACTGCATAGAGCCAGATCTGACATTGCATAATGCATTACCAGATCTGGGTCTATGCAGTTTGTTATTAGTAATATGTAGAACAAACAGCGTAGACCCTTATCTGCCAGCATGTTTTACAGTGGCAGATCAGGGTATATGCTTCTTTATGTTATTTGGCTAACTATTACCTTAGACCAACCCAGTATCTGAATGCTGACACAGCTATTTAACAGGATCATGACCCCTTTCATAACAATGTCACTGGCATCTAATATCAGTGAGATATCCAAGTCTTTTCAGCTGTCCATGATGTTTGATGTTTTTTTTTTTTCTTCAAAATTTCCTCCACACTTGTTCCTGATGTGAAACTTGATAATGGTAACAGTTTATTCAGTTCATCCTACTTTACCTAATATTACATTAGGCCTTTAACTCTTGCTTATCATAAAATCCCTTTTAAGTCATATGTTCATCAAAGAACAAAGCCTTCATGGGCAATATGGCTGGTGTGGCCATGGCTGTGCCAGATTTTAAATGGTAAACAAACCCATTCAGATAATATTTTAAAGCAATATATTTGGAGATCACACACATACAAGACATGCAATTCAGCATTGAGGTGGAAATAATTGCTTTTTTATTGCTTACCCATGAAAAACTCTCCCTCTCCCTAATTTACCTATATCCCTCCCCCCATTTACCAATACATAGCGAATGGCTAGTGGCAAAGTCCTGAAAAAGGTTTATATAGCAAAACTGGATTGAAAGAGACCACCTGTCTTGAGAAACATTGAAAGATCAGTGACTCCATGTCCTGAAATACCAGAGACCACTTGTCTTGATAGACTAAATTCTTCATTCAGAAAACCAGACCTTGTGACAAATTTTGTTGTAATAAAAGAACAAAAACACTTAGTTTTAATTTTCCAAGATGGGTAGATGGTGCAGTTTTATCTCTTTGAACTTTACATGAAAAATCACCTGGATGAATGTTTTATAAATGTTATGCATAGAAAAATGGAAGTATAAAAGTAATATTTGATCTCTTTCTGAAAAAATATTAGATGAAAATTTAATGAAATTTTATTGAAAATCTACATTGACAATTTGAACAATAATTGAGGTAAAATTATGCTAGAAATTTTGATTTTAAAATCAGTGCTGTTAGTCTGCATTCAACTTAGAATTATTTTGAAAATGAGGACACAGTTGAAGAGAAACTATAGCCACCATATTATTTGTTGACAGTGTTGCTAAAATTTTGTGATGATTATGAATTATATTGTGGTATGTAATACAATATACTGTATATGCATTTTTGTTTTGTAAACTAACTATTGACAAAATAAACCTTTCAACATAACTCATTTTTTGTCTATACTGAACATGTGTTTCTAATCCAACTCAATTTTTTACCCATTAATAAGGAATTTCTTTTTACTGTATCACTACTGTTCTTTGAAGACATCAAGATAGTTATGAAACCACACACACACACACACACACACACACACTTGGCTAGTTGGTTCTAAATGAAGACCTGGCTCCTCACATTCAGCATGGTTACTATGGTAGTTTCTTTCAAATATTTTGCTAAGCTAGTTACCACATGTAAATCACTTTGAACGTTGTTCTGATACTTGATACAAAATTTAGCCTTAGGCCCCTATGACATTCATTGTGGCTAGTCTAGCTATCATGGTGGCCATTTTGACAGCCTTGTTATATTGTAAACTCCATTTATAACAAACTCAGATATAAACAAAATATCCGACAATACAAAAGACATTGCAATGTACTTTCTGGTGTTTCATAAAATATTTTTCTTGGTTTTGAAAAAAATTTGGATACAGTGATACAATTTTTGTGGTTTCTTGTGTCACAAGTTTGTTATTGCTACTCTTTGTAAATTACTTGGACAATTGCATTGAGAAACTTTACAAACACATTCAGCCCATTGTCATGTTGGTCACAGTAGCCATCTTGAGAATCTTGTTGTTGCTACTCCTCCTGATTGGATGGCCATATCAACACTGGGTTTTCACTGAAAATCAACACTGGGTTTTCACTGAAAGACTTCTTATGATGTCTAGTTGGTCCTAAATGAAAATGGTACCAATCTGATGTCCAATATGGCCACCATGGCAGCCATCTTGAAAATCTTGTTTTTGCTACCTCTCCTTAATGGATGGTAATATTAACATGGGGTTTTCACTGAAAGACATTTTATGATGTCTGTTTGGTCACAAATGAAAATGGTGCCACTGTGATATCCAATATTGGCCACAATGGCAGGCATCTTAGAATTCTTTTGTCACAACTCTACTTGAACAGAAAGTCATATTGATGTGTGATGTTTTCAACTGAAGACTACTTATGATGTCTAGTTGGTCTTAAATAAAAATTATGCTGATCCTATCTCCAATATGACCACCAAAGCAGCCATCTTGAAAATCTTGCTGCTCCTTATGAATGGAAAGTCATATCTTGAAAATATTGTTATCTCAAATCATCTCTAAATGTATGGCATTACCAAAATGGGATTTTTACTAGAATTCTTATGATAACTAGTTAGTCCTAAATGAAAATGATGCTAATTGTAGAGCCAATATGGCTGCCATGTTGACTGTTGTAAAAGTCTTGTTGCCACTTCTCCCACAGAATGGGTGATCATTATGATGGGGTTTTCATGATGTCCTAAATGAAAATGGTGCCAGTCATACATACAATATGACTGCCATGAGACTCTCTTTAAAATCTTGTTGTTACTACTCCCGTTGAATGGATGGTCATTATGACATGGGGTTTTCACCAAAAGGCGTTTAATGATGTATACTTTCTCCTAAATGAAAATGGTGCCAAGCTGACATTCAGTACGTGTACCATAGCAGGTAATTAGAAAATCTTGTTATCACTGAAGAGATGGTTTCAGTACTTTACAGTTAGAAGGTAGAAATGATCTTATCATGAATTCCTAGTATTTCTTTTTGCCCAGGAGATCGTTAGTCTTTTCAAGGGACTCTTGTTCTTTCTGGAGTTTAACTCTCAAGTCTTTAAATATATTTCAACTGAATTTGATACACATGTCAAGTGTGTATAGGTGCCTTTTTTTTGCTTAAAATGTTTAGCATGTTGTCTTTTTTGTTACCTTGGAACCAAAGTGTTGCATGAATAATTGAAGATACTTGATTATAGGATAATGGCATAAGTACCATAGTGTAAAAATTGAGACCATCAGGTTCTTTCATTAGGAGTCATTATCTCTAGATGAGTCTTGCTGTAGCTGATCTTCAATGAAATCATTACTGATCTGAGATAGGACTCATGGTAGTCATCTCACTCATCTTGGTAGGGCTGAGATAGGACTCATGGTAGTCATCTCACTCATCTTGGTAGGGCTGAGATAGGACTCATGGTAGTCATCTCACTCATCTTGGTAGGGCTACTCCAGTTAAAAAGCTGGAATCATAGTTATCTTAAAATGTATTGTTTTTAATAATCCTCTTGACTGTTGGTCATATATGTATGGGTGTCCATGAAAATATTCCACACAGCTGTAAATAGCAATATTTATGCTTGCTATGTTCCTATTCTACTGCTTTTTTCCTTATTTTGTACTTTGTAAACAACGACACTGAGATATTTTAATTACCAACAAAGTTGGAGTATTGTTTTAATTTTGGAGTATTGGTATTATTTAAATTTTATTGTTGGAACCTAGTGCAGGACTACCTCATTGTTGGATAGGTATAAAATATTTTTTCCAACCAATCGGTAGATGAGGTTGCCTGTGACTGATGTTTTGAAAAAACATACTGTACTTAAATGTTTGAAAATGGCAAAATATTTGGGGATCTACAAGTTTAATAAATTTCATGTGAAATAAGCAGTGACCACACATGTAAGATTCAGTTTATCACACAATGACAGATATTGATTTTATTTGGAATATCTGGAGAATAATGTAGAAAATGAATCTTTGATCACTACACGTTTGCCATACATAATAGAGACTAATTCAGTTTGGAAAATTTTAAAGGAACTAGGTGTAAGCAAAAGCATTAACAAATCTTCAAAACTTAAGCAACAAAATTATGAAGTTCAGATCATGAATCAAGATGAGGAATTGCAAACACTTATAATAAATGTTATGTCAATGTTGATTAAAAAATTAATGAACTAATTATGCACTCCAAAAATAATGAACTTAATTGGATGCTTATGAAATCTTTCTTTGGAAATCAAATGTTCAAAGCCTGCCCTATCAGCTAATAAAGTTTTAAAATTATTCCAAACTAGTGACACAGTTGAGAGCTGCAACTGCTATTGTTTGTGACAGTACAAATTATGTATTTAAATTGAACATAGTCTCCTCAGTTTTCTTCAAAACACAGAAAAAGCATCTTCTTCCACAATTTACCTTCAAACAAGAAATAAGTGTATGCCCAGGTATTTCCTCAAAACATGGAAAAAGCATCTTCTCCACAGTTTTCCTGAAAACACAGAAAATAGCATATTCTCCTCAGTTATCCCCAAAGCAAAAAAAAGCTAAGTTTCTTCCATTCATAAATCACGGAACAAAGATGTAAACAAAACTAATTTTATGATGTTCAGTACTTATCAAACCACAACATGCTCCACTAAAATCAATCCGGTTCATGAAAATCACTTGTGTAAGGCAGCCGTAATCTTCATTATGGACAAATGCATCTTGTTGACCTTTGGAATGATTTTGACCTTGTAAGTGATAATATTGTTTTCAATAAAATTTAAGATATATAAATGTGCTTCAGTAGCAACAAAATGGTTTACCTTGTACATTACAAATAGATTATGATATGATTAAATTTGAACCTTTTTCAAAAGGTGATGATAACATGTAGATTTCCACACGGGTGTATACTGAGTCCACTTATTTTCCTTCTGTTCATGATTGATTTGCATTTGAAAATTGACAACTGTATTTTATCCACTGATTTGTTTGCAGATGACACAACCCTGTCTGCTTTTAATCAGTCCAAATCAGACCTAGAAGTACATGTATCTTTACAGCTGGTTCTGGTTAAATTAGATTCCTGGTGTAAAGAAACAACATGAAGAGAAATGCTGAGAAAATTAAATCTTTTAAAGGTTATGGCTAAAGGAAAGGACAGCAAAACAAGAAAATGCTACAAGTCCGAAACTGAATGATAAATGGCAAAATATATTAACCTAGGACAGGACAAAATTCTGGGAGTAAAGGTTGATGAAAATTTTGAAGTAGAATAAATATATGCTGGCTTCATTGAAAAAAAGTTCTTTGTTGCATTTATATAAAATGAAATCATATTTTTGTTAGTGAAACTTTGGATGATATACTATCTAAACTATATTCAACCATACTGACATTACTGCAGTGTTGTCTGGGAAAACATGTCTGCCAAAAGAAGTTGTGTGTTTGTGTTTTATGATTTGTAGGTTTGATGTCATTTTGCAGCACATGATTGGCTGTATATGGCAGTCAGTATATTTGGTTTAGGAAGAATCCAGGAAAATGCTGGGAAGAACCACTGACCCTTGGGAAGCTACAAGCAAACTTTCTCACATACCCACATTGGATGTGCCAAGATGATGAACCCCAACAGACAAGTGATATGTTAGTAATCTCTACAGGCAAGCTCCTTTGACCACTTGGCCACCCAGGGCTCCCCAAAAAGGATGTAAACTTATCATTGGTAACATTGACAACATTCACTACAAAACTGATATCAACATTCTAACAGTTAAAAAAAGAATCTTCTGAAAAAGGCTAAACTTGTGTTCAAAGTTTTAAATAACACAAGCTGAATGACAGTTTCAGCAGAAGTTATTTTATGTAAGAGAGCAAGGCAACACACCAAATTTAAGGTCTACTTCAGGCAACCATTTACTTATTCCAAAACCAAATAAAGAGCTGTTCCCAAAAAGCTTCAACTTCTCTGGTTCACATGTTTGGAAAATTATTCCAAAGGAAATAAGAGAAAGTTCAACAATTAATTCATTTCACCATTTCTGATTAATTGGATTATGAAAAGCTAAATATCATGGTTCATAGTGACTTGCATCCCCACTGTATGTGAATACTTCCCTCTTAATTACTGTTGCCTTACCACCGTATATTCCATAATAAATACTTTTCTCCCATTTTTTTAAGAACAGAAAATTTAAAAGCTGCAGTGTAAGAACTGTTCTTTTCAATACTTGTCTGGTTCAGATTCTTGGTTACAACGGAATGCTGCAGCAGTCTCAGTTGATCACAGTTACAATGTATATATCAATGTATAAATTACTAAAGTCATGGGCAAGTGGTATGTTCAAGGACTGACCAGTCCTACTTCAAACAGATGTTGAGTGGTAAAATATGCTGATTGATCATTTTAATTGTGCTGATATTTACAGTGACTGAATTCAGTGGCAGAAAGATATCCAGATGTACATGTGGTCATTATATGAGACATCAAAAGAACAACTTGCACTTTCATTATTGTGTTCTAATAAATACCCACATTATATATACTTCTCCACATTTTGTACCCACATACAAATACAAATACAAATATAATGTAATAAGTAATTTTATTTTACCTCTCACCTTGTAAAATATAATGGTGTATTTTACCAGGAAATCAGCTTTTTGCTTTAGCTGAAGAAAATTTGTGACAGAGTTTAAGGAAGGAATGTATCCTTTGTAGAATTAAAAGTTCAAGTCATGGTCACTGTGACCTAGTTAATGATACTCAAAATCAAACATGCCCTGCTTGTGCCTACACACAATACTGGTAGCCACAGGTAAGTATATAATATAACATCTATGTTGCTCTTATTAAAATTTCTACAAAAGGTAGTCACATTTGTAAATCTGAACAGTGACCTGTTCTGTATGCTTGAGCAGGTAATTTTGACAAAGTGTTTCATTCAGTCTGCATTCCTAGCATCATAGGTCTTTATTCTGCACTGCTATATAAAATACATAGAGTATTTAACTATTATCTTCTATACAAGTACTGCTATATAAAATATGCAGTGGGTAACTTATCTTCTGTACATGTACTACTATATAAAATACACAGAGTGGGTAACTGTTATCTTCTTTACATGTACTACTATAAAAAAATAAACAGTGTATTTAACTCTTATCTTCTATACAGGCACAGTACTACTAATTAAAATACAAAGAATGGGTAACTGTTTTCTTCTATACTTTTACTAGTATATACAATGCAAGGAGTGGGTAACCATTATCTTTTAATGTTTTAATAATTTCTTTTCAGTATGGTATGTTATTTAGCAAATAATTTTGTCACCATTTCATAGATGTAGAAATCATCAAAATTGTGATGTACACAAAGGCTCAAAAGAATACCTACTACTTACACAGTATCCATTGTGACTAACCTTAGCCATTCATTTGTGATAAAAGTATATACTCATTATATCATAGCAGTTAAGTTAATGATGTTATATCATGTACAGGAAATGTTGCAGTCAGAATTACTGATATTTTCATGCCTTCTAAAAACTCCTCTTCAAGACTGCAAAAATAAGTCTTTGACATGAAAGTGGCTGCTTCATCATTGTCTTTTAATGAGTTAATTTAATTTATTATTTGTAATCATTTGGATTTATTTTTGTCAGACCAGGGATACACATGGCAGTTGCACTCCAATTACATTGTCATTTTCTTCCTTTAGAAAGACACCTGTATTTGTATCTTTCAAGGGGATGAAGATGTTCTAATGCATTCAGGTCATTCTTTTTTGTCTTCTGTATCATAACCTCATTACATGTAACCTACTCCTATCTGTTTCAGTGCTGGGTTTGTGATTTTCTATGACTTTGTTTTGAATTTGGAGCCAACTATAACAGCAACCCGACTGATTGTGGGGCTCCACAGCTCCTCTGCAGTGATGGGAGAACCAACAGTACTCCCTACCGTGTATACAGAGCCAGCATCCCGCTCTGGCAACTTTTCCTATGGCTTCTGCAATGCACTTATAGGAGCTAAACAGCCAGTTCCAAAGTAAGTGTTGTCTATAGTATACTGGTATTTGAAAAATCAGAATCAGTGAGCATAGTGCCAGGTACAGATATGAATATCTACATTTTCCCACATTCCAGAAGCTTTATAATAATGAACCCTCTCTTTTTTCTTCTGTCTACATGGTTGTTTCACCAGTGTTAGCAATAAGTAAGACAAGTTTCATTCTTTCATTTGTGATGACAGCAGCTACAAATTTTGTACACTCCCATGCTAATTATCTTATCGCAACTGCATGCTCAGAATAAAGGGTAAATTTCAGATGTGTTCCTTGTATAACGAAGTACTTTACTCATGTTTTAATAACCACTTTTATGCAAAGTTGCTCATTTGATTCATATCTTGTCTGCTTGAGTCTAATTTGGTGGCAGCACTTCTGGTGTGTCAGGAAGTGAAATATGTTGCATTGAATTCGCGCACAGGAAGTATTGTCAAAGCAGAAGAGAAACTTAGCACAAAATAGTTGTTGTTGTTGTTTTGTTGTTGTTGTTGGGTTTAATGCCATTTTTCTGCACAAGATAGGCTATACATGGCAGCCAGTATAAATGGTGGAGGAAGAACCTGGGAAAACCCCAGAAAGAACCACCGACCCATGAGAAGCTACTGGCAAACTTACATACCCACATTGGCCTAACCCGAGACTCAAACCCACGCAAACAGAGGTGAGATGGCAGTGATCTGTAACGGTGAGTGCTTTAGACCACTTGGCCACTTGGGGCCCTGCACAGAATGGTTATAAAATGATCTGTATGGTACCTAAATGGTACATAGGGAGAAAATTTGGAATGTCTCTTTTTATCTTGAGACATTTAATCAGTGACTGAACTTGCCAGTAAAATAAATAAAATTAGCACAGAATCAGTAGGGGAGCAGATTTTAAAGTGCACCATTTTGTCATTTTGCATACATTTTTTTTTTTATACATGGGGAGTTGTCAATAGTTTTCCTTCATCACTAACAAAAGCAAGTACCTGTGGCCCAGGAAGATGTTTTGCATCTGTAAGAAGTAAAATGTAACAGATTTTGTTTGTATTCAACCCCACTCCCCCATCCGGACTTGTTCTAGATGTGATTTTCCTTGCATAATAAATTGTATGATTTCTTCGGTTTTAAAGATAACACCATAATGTCTTGCATATTGAAAATTGGTAATATGAAGGCATTAATGCAGTGCAAAACAAAGGGCATGTTGACCAAGATGAGTCATGCCTTTGATCAAATGAGGCAGCCTGAATTGACCTAATAGGTTCTGTTAAAATCACTGACAACTAACAGGTAGTCTGTTTGAAATTATTTTTGTTGTCTTGTCCTGAATGAGAATGGCATATAGATGCTAAGTCTATGTCTTTCTGCAATCTGCATAAAGGTAATACAGTCAACATTTCCACACACAAATGGGCGCCACCTACTACTAACAGGCCTTCTCAAGATGGAAAGAGGATCAAGTTGCATGAAAAATATACAAATACTGTTATTGCTATGTTTGTTGTATTTGTTTTATTAGTTAGTGTGAGTAGACCCTTATCTAAGGGGATGAATGATTGCATTTCACATTCAGATTGAATAAGGATTGAAAGTGTCATTTACAAGATCAACTTATTTCGTCATATCTCCTTCATGGTAGATGTTGTTTTTAATGATCTTGAGCATCATGAATTAGATGAAATTTTGTGGATAACAGTTGCTTGTTCTTTGCATTGTTTGTTGTTATTTTATAAAACCTGTGATTGACTAAAATGTGACTGAAATGCAGTGTGCTGACTGACTTACACTTGTAATTAGTTCACAGATTTCTTTTTCTCTCTTACACAAACATGCACACACTGATTTAGTTGAATTCGATAGACCTGACAGCTCTAACACGATAATAACCAAGATGTACAAATTGCATGTCATAAAGGTAATGCTGTCTTGAGAAAATGGTGAGCTTCCTACATCAGAAAAATGTAATATTAAAGGCCAATTTCTCCTGAACTGGTGTGTTTCAATACTATATATGTAATAAACTCTATCAGCTGAGTGCATGATACACATCTGCCAGGATTTTCCTTTTAAAATAATGGTAAATGTTATGAATCTAGAATAAAATAGATTGAGAAAAGTGAAAAATAGAAATAATAGAAAAGTCTCATTATTGTGTAAACTCATGCAGTTTGTTACTGCCATCTTCAATTGTTATTGAAAAATTCATATTGAATTATTTATTCAAAGACATTTGTCATTAAAGATCTATACATCTGTTATTTTATTTGGATAATTCTGCCATTGAATGAATGTATGGCTCAGATTCTTTAAGACATTTGTATTTTACAACTAAAAAAATTGCAATCAGCATACCATGGTAACAAGTAATTAAGTTTATCAGAGAAACCTTAGAAGTGTCTCATGTGATGGTACATGTACATATTTCCCTCTGTATAGCACTCTTCTTAGTAGCCATAAGTAACCCATTTTATAAGTAAGGAGTCTTATATTGAGGGATTTTACAAAAGGGTCGTGTTCTTATTGTACTTAAAAAACAAAATGTAGCATTCATTATTGTGACATGACATTATAAAATATAAATTGAAATAAATTGAGTACAAGTTTGGCAAATATAATAAGATCAGTGACCATATCTGTATTATAAGAAGACAGTGGTACACTGAGGGACTTTATGGTCAGGATGATCGTATAGGGAAGGCACTTTACAAGCAAGGCTGTGTCATAATAGGGTATGTTTCTCATCAACCAAGTTAAATAAGCTGTGTAGTAATAATCAGAACTGAATTTAAATGCATCCATGACCTTACTGATGTTATATGAGAGACTGTTACACTAAGGTCCTTTATAGTAAGACCCACTGTACCTGCTTGTATCTTAACAGGTGCCCTCCAGAGCCAGATCTGGGTATTGTGGTGGAGCTGCAGGCTGCTGGGGGACCTGCAGCAGAGCATGACAAACACACATTGATCACACGTGCCTGGACAAAAATCCCACTCTTTGACAACACATCTCGACTGATTGCTGGCAGATTTAGGATTCCAATGAGAAATGTACCAATTAAACCTTTTCTACATCCTAGCCAGGTTCAGAAGATACCAAAGGTAAGAACAGATTGAAAGTTTTGGTCATTGCAAAGGTATTAATAATAATAATAATAATAATAATAATAATAATAAAGACTTTATTTAATGAGGTTAACTCAGTTACAAAACAGAACTAATCTATGTATGAACTGATATATATTCAGAGTGCAGTCAATCACTATCCATCTCACACATATACATTAGTAATATGCAGAGGAGCTTCGTTAATCTGGACTCTGTTTATCTGGAAACCTCGCTATCCTGATGTAATTGAACAGGAATGGAATGAAATAATCTGTCCAAAAATAAGAAAATTCAAAAAATCGCATATGAAAATACAGTCAGTCGGATAACACAGATTCACCTACGCAAATTTGGAGGTGTGTCAATGTATCAATCTCTGAATGGTCAAATTCTAGTGGTATGTTAAAGTTATCAATTGATCACGCGATCATGTGTGTTGAAAAACTAAGTAGCACGACCATATTGTAACCAGCGATTGTATAAACAATGTCTGTTTTAGCTAGTTGGCAATGGGGGTGTTAATAATTAAATAAACACACTGGGATCAAATTGTCCACGCTTTTGACATAACATATGGTTCATAAATTAAGTGTGTCATTAAGCTTCTTTGTTGTTTACCAATTGTATTTAACAATCACAGTTTATTGATGGCTGTACAAATACAGTTGATTGATTTAAGCTGTGGACAGTATAGGGCTTCATTTCAGAATAAAATGGGGACGTCAATTATCAGCTCATTAGCAGTTATAACAGTTGTAAAATGTGACTTATAAAAATGACTGCATTTTATTAGTTTACCATAACACATTTAACTGTGAGATATCAGTTTGTCTTCATTGTACTTTTTACAAACAAAAGGTTACAGATTTCTTCAGGAAATTGACATAGTAAATGTAGGTACAGTACATGCATGTACATGTACATAGTGTGATGTGTTCAATGTGTTAATTGTTTAAACTTATATTTACTGTACATGTATGTTATATTTACTGCACATATATGTACAAGTGCATATAATAATGTGAAATAAACACAAGTCAATAGATATATTAATTAATTTATTTCAACCATTATTGAATATACAGTACATTTACAGCTAGCATATACATGTACATGTATATAGTATGATGTCATCGTAAAATAAAAATGTGCATGATTCATTTATCCAGAAAACTCATTAATCCAGACATATTCACTGGGAATGAAGGTGTCCGGATTAATGAGGCTCCTCTGTACATAGATGCTGTAGACCCAAATTAGTTAACTATACGTGCAAATTGTAAATACACTAACAGATGAAGTTACTATCAGTCTTCACTAGTAAAAGTCAAACTCTTGCATAACACATACAGACATATATTTATATGCATAACACATACAGACATATATTTATATGCATAACACATACAGACATATGCATAACACATACAGACATATATTTATTTGCAAAACTGTGGCTGGTGGAGGTGGATAGACCTTGTGGTATTAGTTACAATTTAGATTTCATCTCATTTAATATACTGATAGTGCAAAGCATGTATGTTAGAAGATTCTTTGATTTATTTTGGGATAGTATTCCATATAAAGGCTCTGGAGTATTAAAAACTGTTTTTAAATAAATACATTGTTTGTTTGTTTATTTGGTAAGTAATGGAAGATGGGTAGGATACTTCTAAATCAAAAATATAGCCCTCTTTTAGCTGTTGTGTTTTGGTTTGTTTTTTTTGGTTTTTTTGTTTTGGTGTAAATCTTCTTCCCAAGGATAAAATGAAAGCAAGCTGAAAATGATAAAAATTACATCTGCTTATTCACAGAGGGAGAATGGGAGGTAGGTCGATATTATTGATGGCTACATGTTGTCAGGTAACTTGATGTCTCAAAAATGTAACAACAAAATTTGGGTTGTTTTCAGTATGGTGATTCAGATCTGTACTACAGAATTGTCAACATGAGAGATGCAGAGATTCACTCTATGGCACAAATTTCTGCCCAGAATTACAACCAGTACCACACCCCCCAGGTAAGTAAATCCTGCAAAGCCATTTTGCGATGTTCTTATGTTCACTATGTACTGTATTTTTGTGCTGATAGATGGATAGGGAATGGCCTGCTAATGAAGTACGGTACAAAATTTAGGGCAAAATAAAAACCATGGTTTTATTTATGTAAATATTTGATTAAAACAGTTTGAAATATGTTGCATTTTCAATGAATATTGTTCAGTACAGTTCAGTGTCATTTTTGGTGTTACGTGTGTAGCAGATTTTAAGTTTTCTGATCTTTATTCTATTGACAGCTCCAGGATAAAACTAAAATATAGAGTAATGAGGGTTAAAATAACATAATAATGGACTGTATAATTGTTTTTAGTTTTTGAAGCAAAATACTTGGTTGTTCTTTTGTTTCAATAACAATGGTCCAGCTTTCATCTGTACAGTAATGATTAGGATCTATAAATAATATCTTCCATATTCATCTGGACAAGATAGGAAATTCCAACCAGGGGACAAGATTTGTCCTCAAAACAAAACTGGCAGAGTACTAGTAGAAGACAGAATTTGCCAGTAATGTTGGATTTTCATAACCTATCCACACACAGACATCTGGAGGATTAATAGAGTCTGTCATATGCTTTGGTGTAAGGCAGGAAGATCCCATTCAAGAGTCAGAATTTGGATTCAGGAATGAGGACTGGTTAGACCCTAACAACAAATTTTGATTTGGGGGGATTTCCTTATCTCTCATAAATGAATATATAATTGGCCGGGTTTTTTTTTTTAATGATCTCTGTATCAAATCATATGTACAGAGGATAAATTACAATAGGATGAAACTTTTAACAGACATCATTTGTGTCAAAAGCAGAATGCTGATGTCAGTTTGTGTTATCAGGTACATTCATGTGGAATGCATTTTTCCCATGAGGTTGTCCCACAAGGGCAAACTGGATCAGAAATGCATAGGTATGAGAAAAATATAATGTAATCAAAGTTTAAACTTGAGTAAACAATGTTTGATGGGTGCAAAAAGTTTTCCTTAAGTTTGTATTACTTTTGTCTCATGCTTTTAAAATTTTAGGAATTTCAAACAAAATTCTTTGCATTAGTATTGGGACTTGTTTATTTTTAAATTAGTATCACATTTATAATTTTTGAACATATTTTTCTATCTACATCTAGATACCAAATGATGCATATGGCCACAAGCCAGTCAGGTATCAGGACTGAGACTCAAAGAAAGTTCCTAAATGATTTCATTATCCTTCAGATTTATTGCCACAGAAAACAGCCATCTTGCAGGTCTACCTTCTCTATGAAATAGACAACAAATGGACACTGTAATGAATGATGCAGTTTATCATGCAGCCCTGGATTATTTTCTTTGAAGCAATAGCCAAAGATATATCCAGGTTATTTTGTATTTCTGTTGCTCAATATACTTGCATTGCCCCATCTGAAAATCCTTTAATAAAACTGCTTTGAAAATTGACTCTCAAGATGGCTTATAAAAATCATTTTGCAGAGGAAGTAAATCTGAAAGGTACTGAGAACTAGCTAAATTGACACTAATTGACACTAGACTATAATTACTTATCATTTATAATCATTTTATCATATTTGCTTGTGTGTAATATGGTAGCAGATCAGGGCCTGTGTTGTTCATCCTACTTGAGACTTCCGCTGAATAGCATAGACTCAGGACTTCCAGTCCATTAAATGATGGCAGATTTAGGTCCATGCAGTTTTTAGTTGGGTTCACATCATAAATGGTTAAATAGTAATGCAGAAACCATTTTATTAGTTCCCATAGCTTTATGGCCAAGTGGTTTTATGGTATGGCCAGTATCAGTTATGTGTCATTACTTGCGTGTCGTCTGTCATACAGCCATCAACTTTTGCTATTTTAAACTTCTTAATATCCACAAGACATTTGACGGAGCTTGGCAGAGAGTTTCCTGGTATTAAGGGCTTTCAAAAAGTAAAATCGATGCCAATCCACAATTAAATATGGCCACTATTACTAAATATATAAAAAGTTTCAAAATGACATCTCAAAAGACTTTCAACAGAATTTGACCTAATCTGAATGATCAAAAGCATCCTGCAGTGAAGCGCATTCAATTTTTTACAAATTATGCTGATCTGCTATCAAATATAACTACTGTTACATGTATAAAAATATCGAATAACATTTCAAAGAATTCTTATAAAGATCTGTTCAGTAATATCTGGCAAAAGTTCCTTCAACATTTAAAAACATTTATGCTAATCTGCTATCAGGAATGGCCACTTATAAAACTAGAAGAAAGCTTTACTTGACAAGCAAAATGAGCCTCCAAATCTATACAAATTATGCAGATTTGCCACCAAATATGGCTACAACAACTAAAATATTGAAAAAAATTTAATCAACTTCTTCTAAAAACTGACTGCTCAGCAGAATTTTACCAAAACCTGACAGCATCCTGGCATGAAGGGCTTTGAATTTTATGTAACAATGTTGATCCACAACCAATTATGGCTGCTGTTACTAGAAATGGAGAATCCTTTAAATTACTTATCAGGAAATGCTCAACAGAATTTAATCTAATTTGACACACAGCAACCTGGCATAAAGGATTATTTAATAGAATCTATTGAGGTAAAATGGGCTTTCATTTAAGATGCTGATCCTCCATCAGATGTTGCCACCACTACTAAAATTATAAAAATCTTTTAATGACTTCACAGAAACTGCTCTACAGGGTTTGAAAAATTTGACAGAAAACATAAAGGGCTTTCACCGTTGGACACATGCTGATGTGTCATCAAATATGAATGAAGATTCAAAATGTAGAGTAACCTTGAAACAATTCTTTTGGGTTTTTTTTACATGTGCTTTCAACAACGTAGAATAATATTTCTTCGGAAAGCATCCAACTGGCCCCGATTTTCTTGGCCAACTGCTCTTGCATTTGGTTATTATGCAGATGCCAGCAGTGTGAGTGATTTCAAGACCACTTGGATCTCTTGTTTTAATTGATATCCAGGTTTTAATATAACTAGTACATGCAAGCAACAGGCTAGAGAGTGCTCTCACTTTAGAATCAGTTTGTGCAAAATAAAAGTTATACAAAGATGTTTGTTAACATTGGTGTTTTGCATCAACATGATTCTGTTCAAGCACTGTATATGTTTGTTTTATATAAAAAACATTTGTATTCATTATTCAGTGGTGTGTATGTATGTATGTATGTATGTATATATATATATATATATATATATATATATATATATATAAGTATATATATATATATATACATACATGCTATTACATACATACATACATATATATATATATATATATATATATATATATAGTATATATATATATATATATATATATATATATATATATGACTGCAGATGGTTTTACTGCTGACAAAAATAAGAAATAAAAATGATAGTAGTCATGTACGTGATTTATTTTCAGTGTCTGGCATGCAAAAAAAGATTATGAAAAATATTTGGCTTATGGATATTAAAGACAGGTGGTAACTCAAATAAACTTTCTAGATAATTTGTTTTTATTTTTCCAAATTGAAGTCATTCAGTATTTCATGCTAAACTTTTTTATTTTTCCAAATTGAAGTCATTCAGTATTTTATGCTAAACTTTTTTATTCATATATTGAAATTTGGAATAACTGTTTTCATTAAAATAAACATTGTGTGATCCTGGTGGAAAATTTGAAAATTTTATAGCAACTCTACATCAAAAAGTAGAACAAACCTTCAGATTAGACAAGTGTATCAGATTAGACAAGTGTATCAGGTTAGACAAGTTTGTCATCAGTTAATGCAGTAAGGTCATCTAAATATATTCTTATGCTTGCATTCTTCACAATCACCTCATCTGAAAACATTTGCCCATAGTTTGAATCACTCATTGTCGTGTAAATTTCAAGTAGAATTAATTATTTTTATATAGCAAAAACAAACACAAAACAACATTTATAAACATCACAAAATATTAGATACCTATCACTGAAAATGCATGAAATCTTTTGTGATTATAACTGAATTTTGCTATTTGTTGGCTTCTACAAGTTTCGTACCGTACTTCATCATCTTGCCAATGAGGTTGTTTTGGTGAATGCGAGCACTACTAATCAAATAATATCTCACTGACTTCCACAGTATTAAAAAATATCTGCACGTTACAAGTATTTTTATTATTCCCTAAGCCTTTGCAAGAAAGAAATGTAGTTGTATATTTTATGCTGGATCTGATTGGTTGGCCAGGTTTTTGAAGTTTTTTTTCTCACTATTTGATGCTTTGATTTTAAGTTGATTCTTAGATTACCAACTTTTTCTGATTCCGATACATATATCATAGCTAGAATCATTGCCATATTTTTTATTAATAGCTGAGCTGTCTATATTTAACAACACCTGTATTTTAGTGTTAACTGTTGAGCTATCTATATTTAACAACCAATAATATATATTTATGACTGATATTCACTAGATTTAACTATATACATTATTAGCTGGAGCAAACATTTGACTTGTAGTCATATCATACTTATGTAGCTACTACTAAATTCACTTTAGCTTCTTAATGCGATTAAATCATGGGACTAGTTATTTTTGCAAGAGGGGAACTTGTCATTGTACATGTATTAAGAAATGTTATTCGGTTTCCATAGATAGCTGAACAGTTTGGACTGTCACTGGGAATTAAAAGCAGCTCTTACCTTCTAGCTTTTAATATAGTTTGATTAAACTTGTTTTACAGATAATTCGAACACCTGTACCCCCACCCCCTTCCATCCCCCCACCTCCAAGTCCAGTGTCAATCAAGTCTGGAAGGTAATATCACTGTTTAATGACCAGAATTTAAGAGATATGTGAAGTTTTAAGAGCTCTGTGAATTTGGAGTTAATTATTGTTAAAGACTTAATTTATTATTGTTTTTTTTAAATAATTTGAAAGCATAGAGATCCTAAATACACCTCTCCCTCAATGATGCACAAGTAACAAGGTCTATATACATTGACCACAGCATAGTGTGGGTGTGAGATAGTAAATGAGACTTCAGTTTAATTGGTTTTACTGGCCATAGACCAGAACAATATTCATCTATCCCTCTTCTAACACAAGTCTGTTATCATTAATCCACCTAAACTATTTGGAGGATTGCCTTCAAACTTTACACACACACATTCATCCCTAGGTCTAGTTGGTCCTACATGAAACTGGAGCTGCTGAGAAATCCAATATGTCTGCCACTGTAGCCATCTTGAATATGTTGTTCTTGCTACTCCTTCTGATTGATGTCTAGTTCATCCTAAATGAAACTAGTGGTGATCTGATGTCATATATGGCCACCTTGACAGCCATCTTGAAAACTTTATTATTGCTACTTCTGAACAGAAAGTCATATTGACATGGGTTTTCATCAGAAGACTTCTTATGATGTCTAGTAGGTCCTAAACAAAAGTTTTCTGCTGGGACATCTTAAAAATATTATTGCTACTCGTGCTGAAAGGATGGTCATATCAGCATGGGGTTTTCAGTAAAGGACTTCCAATGTCCAGCCTAAATCAAAATGGTGATGGCTTGATGTCCAATATAGTTGTCACAGCAGCCATCTTGAAAATATTGTTGTAGTACTCCTCTTGAACTGAAAGTTTTATCTGTATGGCATTTTCACCAGAAGACTTCTTATGATGTCTGTTTGGTTCCAAATGAAAATGGTGCCACCTGTACATCCAGTATGGCCAGTACAGTGGCCATCTTGAAAATTTTGTTATCATACTCCACCTGAATGAATGGTCATATCAGCATGGAGTTTTCACTAAAAGACTTCTTATGATATCTTGTTTGTCCTAAAGGAAAATCATGCCAATCAAACATGATATGGCAACCACAAAAGCCATCTTTAAAATCTTGGTAGTGTTTCTTCTCCTCAAATGAAAGTCATATCATAACAGGGTTTGCACCAGAAGACTTCTTATGGTGCCTAGTTTGTACTAAATGAAAACAGTGCCAATATGACAGCCAAAATGGCCTCAATTACAGCTGACTTGAAAATCTTCTTATTGCTTTTCCTGCTAAATAAAAAGTCATAACGGTGTCTTCACCAGAAGACTGATTATGATATCTAGTTGGTCCTGAATGAAAATTATGCCAATCTGACTCAAATCTGTCTATCATGGCAGCCTTCTTGAACATTTTCTTATCACTACTGCTTCTGATTGGAAAGTAATATTGACATGGGATTTTCACCAGAAGACTTTTTAAGTTATCTAGTTGGTTCTGAGTGAAACTGATGTTGAACTGACCTCAAATATGGTCATCATGGTAGCCATCTTGAAAATCTTGTTATTGCTACTTCTCAAAAATTGAAAGTCATATCATCGTAGTGATTTCACCAGAAGACTTTCTGTGTTGTCTAGTTGGTAATGAATGAAGTTGATGCTGATCTGACATCTAATATGTTGGACCTCTTGAAAATCTTGTTGCTGCCACTCTTCCAGAATTAATATTCATACTGACATGGGGTTTTCACCCAAGGACTTTTTATGATACCTAGTTGGTCCTAAATGAAATGGTGCTCTGTAGGCATTTAATATGGCTGCCACATATTGAAAATCTTGTAACTGATTTTTCCTGAATGGATAGTTATTTTTTCATGGGATTTCACCAGAAGTCTTCTAATGATGGCTATTTCATACCAAATGAAAATGGTACTGATCTTACATCCAATATGGCTACTACAGTTGCCAGTTTGAAAATGTTATTGCTCAAAAATATCAGAGATGGTTTCAACTCATGGTAGTTAAAAAGAAGAAATGGCCTTATCTTGAATTCCTGGAAATTCTTTTTGGACAATATCGCTTCAATCCCTTATTTGGGACTCATGTTTTTTTAATTTTTTTTTACATTTGTGAGATGAGGAGGAGGGTGTGCTAGCACCTGTCAACCAAAATGCTGCATGCTGATTAATAAATATTAGTCCCCCAAAAATGACATATAGAGGAAAGACAACATGTTTTATTAGACCTTTATATATATATGTAGTTAAAGTATAATGTATCTTCCTGAATAGCATCCATCAAGATGATTTGAAAGTGCTTGAAATAATAAAGAATAAAAAAACTGATATCCATTTGAATTAACAATTTCTCAAGGCCCTTATCTTTGGCCATTAGATAAAGCAGTCATGTTTGAACTGTTTATTTGCTAATATGTTGATATATTTCTCTTTTATTTCTCCCTAATATCAAAGGATAATAGGACATTTTAACATTAAACATTGGTGAATACTGTACGATTGAACTTGACGAGGACTTACTTGTACTCTGTCATAGCCATGTCATTATGGCTCATATAGTGTTATATAAGCAGGTTCTTCAGCTGTATGGTGCACTGGGGGAGTGGTGTAGAAGGAAAGTCTATATGCTTTAAAACAAATGGCTTCTTAAAAGAAAACCAGGATATTAATGTCTCTTTCTATATGTTTATGAGCAAAATGCTGCTTCATTGATAATCAGTGTGAATCAACTGACATCAGTTTGTATACATGTTTGCTTCAAACTACATCCTGCACTGGCCTGTACAGTTTCCTTGATATATACATATATTTACATGAAAAAATTCCTAAATTAGACTCGGATGGAACCAAAAGCTTTGACCATTTTACAGAGGTGGCTTTTTAAGAAGGATTATTAGTAATAAAGAGGCTGTACTGGGAAAAAATATATGGCCAGTCTACACATGTAACCAGTTAATAGAGGGGTTGTTTTAAGGAACTTTGTCTATGGGATGCTGAAATGAATTATAACTTAATTTAGTGCCAGATATTCCTAAATGTGAAAACCAGGGGTGGGATGGATTTAATGTGAATACTGTGGATGGGTTGTGGGTTGGAATATGATGTAAAAAGTAAGGGGGATTTGTGATCCAAGTTGATCTAGCCAATATAATTATTATTAATTTATTATAAAATTATTATACAAGAAATAATTGTAATTGTATTGTAGATATTCAGATTATAGGTAAGATACTTACTGACCATCATTTCAACCTGAAAACCTAATTTTCCCTCTAAATTGTGCTTGATCTCTATTGTTAAACCTTTTGTATGGTATATTCATATACATGTATAAAATCCCTTGATACCTTTTGTATTTGTTTATTTGTTTTTCCTGTGTTTTTATAAACTCTTGTAAACCCCATTCTAGTTAAAGTCACCAGCTCTCCTTCAGCATCACTTGCTCTATATATATATATATATATATATATATATATATATATATATATATATATATATATTACTGTTATGTATATCTTCAGATTATACCTCTTTACTTTTTCTTTCCTTCCCAGTTTTGTATATGTAATATATGTGCAATTGCTATACTATGACATCTTACAGGCAGCAGTGCACTCATATGAGAATGATGTACATTGACAAAATATGCACATATACCACAAGTGATATTAATTGGTACAGTTAAAGATTAACAAGAATGTCCATATGTTTGCCCACTTTTGCAGCCCAGTTGTGAGGGAACAAAGTAAAACATCATTGCAAGCAAAGACTACTTCCACTGGTATCCCTAAATTTTCCCCTACTCCTACGGTCAGCAGATTAAGGTCTGAATTCACTCACATGCTTGCAGAGTGGTAAAAATGCACATGGTATACAGCAAAGGTCAAAGCCCATTGAAGGGTGTCTAAAGCACTGTGAATTGGTGGTGGATAGTTTTTATGTGAATGCAAAAATTGTGTATTTTATTTTCTTCAAAAATGTGCGATAAAAAGTTGGAAACAAGTAAAAATAACACTATTGTTTCTCCAGTGTCTGCCAAGGCAATTTTTTTCACAGTTGCGTATACAATATTATGAATTTGAGTTTGACTACCAATAGTCATAGACCAGAAGGGGATGGTATATTGTCTGCCATATGTAATCTATTATCACAAGTCTTTTTATTGCTACTTCTCTTACACTACTTTGAGGATTGCCATGAAACTTTGCACAATTCATTGCAAAGTTTAGTTCATCTTAAATGAAAATGATGCTGTTCTGACATACAAATATATTTTGAAAAATTTTAACACTACTCTTCCTGAATGGATGGTCATATCAACATGGGGTTTTCACTTCTTATGATGTCTTGTATGTCCTACATGAAAAGTGTGCTGATCTGCTGTCCAATATGGCCACCAGAACAGCCATCTTGAATAGTTAGTCAAACCTGTCTTTAGCTGCCCCTCATGGAAAAAGGCAAACTGGCAGTTTAATTGTTTTTTTGAACAAATATTATGTGTCAAATATCATCATTGTCATCATTATTATTATTGTTATTATTATTATTATTATTATTATTATTATTACATAATCAACAGGGGCTCCAGGTGGCCAAGTGGTCTAAAGCACTCACCATTACGGATCACTGCCGTCTCACCTCTGTATGCATGGGTTTGAGTCTTGGGTTGTGATCCATGAACTGAAATTTCACCTTTTTACAGACATGATTTGAATATTAAATGACCCTGACCCTAATAAAAAGGGATGTAAATCATATTTTCTCAAAGACCAACATTTTTTTTAGAGAAAGCTTTAATTCACAGGCAAATTAATGATGATATCTAACCATTCTTGTCTCATTGGCACAAAAGTGACTTCCATTTCTGCTGCAATAACACAGCTCCTTTTCCCACCATCCAGCAATCAGATTGCATTGACCCTGTACCCTAATAATAAAAACTGCCTTGCTTTTGAATTTGAGATATTGACACATTTGAATTACACTGTCAATTTAAGTCAGTGACTGGCGTTATGAGTACATGTGAGATGAGAAATGCTTGTGCATCAATTCAGATGTTATTCATTTATCTAAACAATAACTTCCTCATGAAACAAAAATTCAGTTTGCATAGACTGAACAGTCAATGTACATAAGCTGTAGTGACCACTTAAGACAGGGAAAATCCATTGTTTGGTTAGGAAACACCTGACTGCAGAAGGCAGGTGAGTGTTATGTACAGGACATTTATATATGAAATTTGCTAGGCAGAAGTCAGAATGGACATTGTGTACTGGTGACCACTGAGTAAAGTGACCATTAGGATAGGTTTGACTGTATTGCTATTTCTCCTTAGTAGAAGTCATATTGAAGTGAAGTTTTCTCCAGACGATCTCTTATGATGCCTGGTTGGTTCTGAATGAAAATGGAACCAACCATACAACTTATATGGCATCCGCAGAGGACATTTTGAAATTCTTGTTACCACTACTCCACCTGAATGGATGATTATATCAGGGGCTTTGACTTAAAGATTTCTTATGATGTCTGGTTGGTCCAAAATATGGTGTTGATCTAATATCTAGTATGTCCACCATAGCAGCCATCCTGAAAATCTTAATATTGCTACTTGTCCAATTTAGTCCTAAATGAAAATGGTACCAGTCTAATATCAACTATGGTCACCATGGTATCCACCTTGAAAAGCTTTTTATCGCTGATCCTCTTGAATGAAAATTCATAATAGCATGAAGATTTCACTAGAAGACTTCTTATGATGTTGGATTGGTCCAAAATGAAAATGGTGACAATATGACACTCAAAATGGTCACCATGGTAGCTGTCTTGAAAATCTTGTTGCACATCCTAAATTAAAAGTCATATGACCATGGTGTTTTCACCAGAAAACTATTTATGATATCTAGTTGGTACTAAATGAAAATAGTACCAGTCTAACTTCAAATATGGCCACCATAGCAGCCACCTTGACATTTTCTTGCTGCTACTTCTCCTAAATGGAAAGTTATATTGGCATGAGGTTTTCACCAGAAGACTTCCGTTGTCTAGTTGGTCCTGAATGAAAATGGTGCCACTCTGATATCCAATATGAACACCACAGCTGCCATCTTAAAAAGCTTCTTATGATGTCCAGTTAACCCCAAATGAAACGGGTGGTGATTTGATGCTTAATAATGGCCACCCTGACAGCCATCTTCAAAATTTTGTTATTACTACTTCTGAATGGAAAGTGATATTAACATGTAGGTTTCATCATAACTGAATAAAAACATTTCACATGGAACTGAGATTTTCAGAACCTTTTAACTGTGAAATATTATATCCAAAATCATATTTTTCAGATTTTTTATGTACTTGTCTGTGATGTTGGAAATTCATATAGTAAACAATTTATGCTGGTATGATTATTGTCAGAAATGGTATGAAGATTTTCATACAACATACATTTGTATAATACATCTTATCATGAAGAAGAAAATATGATAAATCAGTACGTTTTACCATCTGAGGAAAGTATCAACATGCACGTACATGTATCAGCTGATGAATTATAACAGTCACTTTTATGTGAATACGTCTTTCCTCATTAACTTAGCGATTAGTAAATTAGTCCATAATTTATTTGGATGGAAGAAATTGCCAATAGACAGGTGTATGTTATTAAGCTGCACTTGATTAGTCAACATAACAGATAGAGAATGATTGCAAAAGGATATTTAAATTATTTTGTAAAAAAATACAAAATTAAAAGATATCTTTTCATCCCTTAATTGCATTGAACCAGCAACCTGTGATTCTAAAGTACTATTGATGAATGAGGTGAGGTTATCAAACCTTTGTTACCTGGTGCCTTTGTTAGGCCTTTGTTATTTACTGATTATGAATGATGTGTGACTTAAAAACCTTCTTGTCACATGTCTTTAGATTGCATTTAGTCTTTGAACTAGATTCACTTAAGTACATGGAACATACTTGGGGTTGATGGATTTAGGCATCGTAGGGTCATGGTGAAAGAGTGATTTGTTGAATAGTTTTTATAGATAAATTATTAGGTTATTAGGAACAGTTTAAATGGGCTATATCTTCTGTTTCTTTACGAGTGTTTGGTATCAGATTTGTCACATGCTAACAGTGGTATGGTGTGGTTGAAAAGTTAGACGTCAAGATCACATTGGTTGCTTAATCATGTGACAATAGGGCAACAATGACTTTGTTGCAGCCAAGATGAAAAATTTACATATATCAACCTTTTTTATCAAGTATAGTCTAGTGTTGTTCATCTAATGCAAACTATTGCCATTAAAAATATCAGATAAAGCTGGATTCTAACACATCTGCTGCACTTTATAATTAAATTTATAACAACAGTAAAATCAACTAGTATGCTATGAGAAACTTTCACATCATTGTGACGTTATAACACTCCCTATGACATAATGCTGTGGAGAAATATATTTTAAAATAGTTTTAAACAATATTTTTCAAATTGTGTTCTGATGGGGATAAGAATCTTAAGTGTGAGGATATGAGAATATTGATGTTGGTTTTACTATTACATCTGTTTTACTACTGCATACATCTGTTTTACTATTGCATACATCTGTTATACTATTGTACACATCTGTTTTACTACTGCATACATCTGTTGTACTATTGCATACATCAGTTTTACTATTGCATACATCTGTTGAACTGTTGCATACATCAGTTTTACTAATATATTTATCTGTTTTACTATTGGAGCAGTAAAACCACTATGAATGTCCTCAGAACCTCCAATACAAGACAGACAATTTGCTAAGCTCTGAATGACATTTGATAAATTTTGCCAGTTGTGATGCTTAAAGAAATCAGGAGACATATGAATTGAAATTAGATTTGCAAAACTAGATTGTATATTGTTCAGAACAATATTTTTTGTGTTGGTATTGCTGAAAAGTTATTATATGCAAAATTATTATATTGTAATAATTGTTTCATGTATTAATTCTGACTTCTTGGTCCTGCACCTGCTTACTAACAAATTAACCCAACACCTGCAACAATTTACATGGTAGTAATTTACCTTTGAATTTTTCTATGCAGTTCTATTGCATTGGCCCAAGCCAATTTGAATAATAATGTTAGCCTATTTACATTTGATGTACTATATTACATTAGAGTAAAATTGATACATAATGCCTAACATGAAATGTCTATCATAAGGTAGCATATTTTTAAAAAAAAATAGATCATGTATAATATTTTTTTAATTGAATTCCTGTCACTTTTTTCTATACATGATAAAGATGATCTCAAAAAGGAAAGAAAATAATTGTCTTCATGTATAGGGGAATGGTTCTTGTTTGTTCTTTCAAACATGCATTTTGATTAGAAAAGAATGTGTTGACTCCAAAACAAAACATACTATGCATTGTCGGAAGATTGTGTATTGTTAGATGCTGTATAAAATATATGTGTTCCTTTTTTAGCCTCATTCATTAAAAAAATATATTTTAAATATTCTTTAGATTGTTAGTTTGTATTTATTTATTTTGCATTATTCAGATAAGATTACATCATAAAGATACACCCTTAGTATTCAAATCTACTTCTTGGACCTCTTTTTAATTAAGACTTATTTGAAATATTTATGACACAATTGCAAAAGAGTTTACTAAATCTGGTAAATTTTTTACTTATATATAAATGTAAACATGAAGTGTACCATATATCTGTAACACATCGGAATACTGAGCAAATTTTTTAAGCTAGTTTACAGGAATATTTTTTATTCTGTTTGAAATAATGGTTGACTGTGTGCTTGCATCAGTGATGCTGTTGATTCTTTACCTACATTTTTCCTGTTGTCAGCGTCCCCAGGGAACAGCACTTGCCATCAATTCAATCCCGCAAACCGCCTTCCCCAGCACAGGTACTCCCGGTCAAGGATTTGACCTTGGGGTTCCAAGTTGACAGGGTCAAGCATGCAGAGCAGGGGGAGGGGAAAGTTAGATTAACTGCTTATTATGCTTCCACTGGAAAGGTAAGTTCATAAAACTTGATATCAGTTATTTTTCTTACTCATTACACTTTATATTGTTTCAAATGTAGGCAAAATTTACGTCTTTTTAAATAAGATTAAGTTTGTGATAATCCTGTCTTTACAATACAGATAATGGTAAAGTCTAATTTCATTTATTTTTTTTAGAGGGAGGGGAACTGGCTTATTTTAGGTTCAGATTTATCTTTGGGATACAGTAAAGTGGTACTCCAATATATCAAACTATATATTTTGTACTGGGTTATTGGCAAAATTCTGATTTTATTCATATTTCTTACATTTCCTTTATTATCATGCAATAACATTTGTCTACCTTGGCCTTTAATATACAGTGAAACCCTGCTATAACATAATGGTCATGACCCATAGAGTGCCATCATGCTTGGTCAGATAAATCAGCCCCTAAGCTGTACTGATACAGACTGATGTTTTGGGGGTTGATCTTGCCTATTCTTTTAATTATGCTAATCCATGCAGACACTTTTGTCTACACTCATTGGTGTACATTTTAGACGCGTACTGGTAATTGTTGTGGCTCTCGAGTTACCATCAGCTGAAGTCTTCTTTCAGCATTATGTACAGAATATTTCCTGATCAGATCTTATGTTTGACAAGATGTAAATGCACATTGGAATAACAACCTTACTGATTGTGGCCATTTGAATTTCATGTTTTTGCTGGATGACAACTTGGAATAGGCCTTGTCTTGAATGCTGAGCTATTACACTTTTTCTTGAGAAATTGCAAGACCATGCAAAGCAATAAAAATACCAGATTCCCCAGGTTAGATTATGAGTACATTGATGACAGGTAAAATTAAGAGGGAGACTTGTTTGGGTTTTTTTTATATACATTTGGCATTGATAAATATATTGACAGTTAAACCACAACTAAATCTGTTACTTGGAAATATTGAACAGTGTCTTGAATATACTTGATTGAAAACAGGTTTTAATAATATGTGCCAATTTGTGGGCAGAGCTGTAGAAATTAAAGCATTAGTTTTAGATGAATTAAAAAAACATAGGTTGTGAAACTGGATCTTTAAATATTATTATATGATGTAGTTTTATATTTTTATACACAAAAATTGTCTTGAAATTGATATAATTATCACTAAAAGCACATACAGTATATTAAATGAATAATTCTCAACATCCTTTCACTGTGAAATTAACATTGTTGATTTGAAATTGGATAATTAGTAGGTAAAATAATTGGTTTATCAATTAGGGTGATAAACTTAACTTAACCAATAGCATTATTTAGTGAACAGGTTTGTATGCAAGTTGACTGAGCAAGCATTGGTGGGTTACTGTTTTGCCATGAATTGAAGAACAATGAAACACAATGCACTGGAGACAAGCGCAAAACACAAAAATAAAATTAGGATGATTCTCCACCAAAATTAGTATAAAAAGCTTTTTGACTTTAGAAAAAATTATGTTACCAAAAAATTGTTTTAAAATTACATGTATTTGATTGCACTTCTTTGTGGCCAAAATCTCCCCAAATATTGTAAGATTGACATGGATTTTATGATGTATACCTGTCATATGTCTATAGTTTCTTGAAACAAACAAGAGCTGTATTACCATTCAACTTACTACTTCAGAGTTTACAAACTCAAATTCTGATGCACAAGATAGTAAACTGAAATATACCAGTCTGACTTGTACATTTTTCATTTTCCTTCGAGTTAAGCTTTTTATGCCTGTCCAAGTTTTTCACACAGAAATCTCCTGCATACTTAAAATTATTATTTTAAAAAAGTTCCAGAACAGAAATTTTTTTCCCTAAGATTACTGACAATTGTGTTTTTTAAAGAAGACTGGTTTAAAGAGTTTGGGTGTAAAAATTGTTTATCACATGACACATCATGTTATGGCATGTATGATAAAAGTTTAGTTTGTCCATTTATTATTCAAACCACATGTAATGTTGCTGATGTTCACAACATCATAAACATTTTGGACAAATTCTGAACTGGGTTTCAAGAGCTATCCAAAGTTCTTATTTTTCTTCTGTCACACACCCAATCTCCACTCCTATGTCTGCACTCAGAAATTGAAACCAACCATACACAATCATCTGATCATCTTGCTGCAACATTATACTATATATTATTTGTTGTTGATGAATTTCAGGTTGACCCTCACCCTTGCAAACATAATGCAAATCTTTTGTTGTCAGTAACTTTTCCTCTATATAACATTCAAAATATGACCACTCAACCTCAGACTCCGTATAATGGGTTCAGGGTAGACATCAAACAGTGATGGAAAGTTGAATGGTGGATGGACATGAACTGTCACAAAATATCCACAAAAGTAAGATGAGTACCATGAAAATTGTGTTATAGACTTGGTGAAAATTTTTGTAGTGTGTTACAGACTCCGTGATCTTTTTAGTTGGGTGTTATAGACTCAAAGATTGTTTTAGTTGGGTGTTATAGACTCAAAGATTGTTTTAATTGTGTTATAGATTTATCAATAGTTTTAACAAAACAAGTCTTCTTTCTTTTGATGTTAAAATACTGGCCTTTAACTGAAGGTATTTTTACCACCTATATTAGTTCTTTACCAGTGTTGCATTCTTTTACTGTTACAAAATGTTATTTTTCTTCTTTTTCTTGTACAGTTTATGCTTTTGCAAAAAAATTATTGGTTGGTTTTATTTTACATGTACTTTGGAACTTGATCTAAAAACATGTTACCATGGTGATTGTGATTTCCAAATAATTCTATGATTTGGCCAAAGAACATCATTCATAAAAAAATATATACCTGTGCACAAACATTAGGAGATAGCACAATGATATATCCAATTTTATTACAGAATAAATATTACTGTCATATATATATATATATATATATATATATATATATATATATATATATATATATTTATATATGCACACAGATGTACGTTTTAAGCAGTTGCTAATTTTTTTAGAAATTAATTCCTTTGTTTCATTTTGTGCTTTTGTATCTTTTCCTTCTATAGATTGTACAGTCAGCCACTAGTCCTGTAACTTGTAGTACTACTGCTGTTAGATCTAACTTTAAATATGGATACCACATTTTTGGTCAACAAGAAGCTACTTTCCAAGAAGTAGATATTCAAGGAGATATGGTGCTCATTGCTCGCCTCTACCTGAAGAAACAAGAACAGCCTCAAGATGATTTCATGATACCGGAACCAGCAGTGCAAGATCCAACCCTTTATGATGATGAGAATCTGGTGGCATGGGCTGCACTGCCACTTGTGACATGCTCAGACTCATGTAAGTCTTTGATGTTAATTGCTATGAATAAAATGGTTTTAATTGATAGCTCCATTGGTACCATTGTGACATGGATGCTCAAAATAAACAGAGTGAAGGCATATATTGTTAATATTTGATATATCAATGCAGTTTAAGTTAATACATACATCTTGTTTTAATTAGTTGAATATCATCTACACTTTAGCATAAATATTTGGTCAACATATAGTCTGAATGTATTTCTCTACACACGGTTTCAAGACAGTTTAGATTGTTCTTTGCAGTCATTAAATTTCTTAGCTGTTGTCAACAAGTTTGGTTGAGATTTATGTTTGTGATTGCATGCATCACTTCTCTGGCTATACAAAAGCCATTGGTTAACATAAACACCATCTTCCAGAAAGAAACCCCTGTTCATTGCAGACTCTGTATGTGTGTGTGTGTGTGTGTATATATATATATATATATATATATATATATATATATACACACACACACACACACACACACACACACACACATACATACATATGTACTTTTTTGAAGATATCTGTACTAATGTATTAGTTTTTGGGATACATTTTTTACCTACTTTGCTTCCTTTTTTACAGCACTCACAGTCAAGAATAGAAGAAACTTCAACCCCCACACAATGTCCATCAATGCAGGAACACACACTCTTGCCCTGTATAAACCCCCAGTCCCAGAGCCCAGCTCAGTTCCATTTGACGATGCTCCAGTCCCAAAGGAGTGGAAACACTATAGTCAGAAAGCCACTTTACGAATATATGTGTTTGAGGGTCAGCCTCGACCTGGTTCATTGACCCCAAGTGAACTCTCAGAGGATGAGGAGGAGACTCTACCAGAGGTAAGTTAAAAATTTTGCTATATTTTAGTATATCTGTACAAGTAACGTGGCATTTGAACAGTCCTTCCATCTCACCTGACCAGTGTGATAAGTAAGTTTACATTAATGATGCTTATACCATTATCCATTTTGTTGATCTGCCATTAGCCATCTGCTATTCATTGTGCATCTGTCATTAGCCATCTGCTATTCATTGTGCATCTGTCATAAGCCAACTGCTATTCATTGTGCATCTGTCAACAGAACACTCTTAATAGATCTCTGAAGAGTTTTCTGACAATTCAGAGTTTGAAATTGAGAGTCAATTTTGATGAGTTAAGTAATTTTGAGATAATAGTAGTAACAATAATAATGATGACTCTGTTTAAAGAAGAAGCTTATTTTGTTCAACAAACCATTTTAGTGCCAGTAAAAGCATGTATAATTCAGTATTTAGTTTAGGTAAATACAAATTATTGTTTGACATGGATCTTAGTTTATATGTATGTACATTTTATAATTATAATCAGGATCCAACCCATCTAAGGATTTCCAGACTAGTTATCCCTTTTGAAGTTGAGTTGTCCACTGAAATGGAGTTCACCCAAATGTTTTCTAAAAGATATAATGGTGGTGTGTCTACATGAGCATAAAGAATAACCCCAGTTGCTCCATTTTGAAAGTTCATTAGTCTGTCTTCATTACTATTACTCCAAATAGAACAGCAATACTCTATATTTGCAATGATATAGGCATTGTCAAATATCATTCTGTTCTAGAGAGAGAGAGATAAGATTTTATTTTGTTGAAGAAATAAAGCTGCGAGTTATGATTTTAATAACCAATGATTTTAATGACCTTATCAGCTTGCATTTTCCAACTCAAGATATTGTCAGTCAAGATGGCAAGTAGTTTCTCATTTCTCATACTGTTCTATATCTATTTCTTTTAGCATCATTTGGAAGTTTTCTTTCTCAGCTTTTACTTTGGCTCAGCTACTTATAATCATGACTTTTGTGACTTGGATGCATTTATCATCATAACATTGTGCCAATTGTTTTCTTGGACCAAATCCTAATTTAGTGTTAAGCTCATGGTATGTTGACCAATTTGTTATATAATGTCATATCGTCTGTGAACATGTTAGGCATGATAGCTCAATGTCATATGGTAAATAACTGATGTTATGCAGAAAGAGAAATGGTTTGAAAACTCTTCCTTTTGGAACACCTGATTTTGTGAATATCTTACCTGACAGTTGCTTTAAAATAGTAACTTCTTGTCTGTCTTTAACATATGATTGAAACCAATTTATACTTTAGTGGTTAACTTTATAATATGTTCTGAGTTTGTTAGCAGGAAGGTCAAGAAGCACCTACAAGATTACATTGATCTATTCCTGTTAACCAGTCATCCATTGGCTTGGTTATAGTGGCATGGCATGAATGTCCTTCACGAAAGTCTGATATTCATGAATGTAGTAAATTGGAAGATTCCAGATGTGTTCCTAGAGTCATTGCAAATATGTCTTAAAAATATCTTCAGAAGTGATGACGAATTGATACTGTCAATAGTTATTCATATCTGTCAGAAAAACTCTAATGATTAATGGATTGAAATGTCAAATGTCAAGGTCTCCTTGACTGAAAGAAAAAAAATGGTTTTCAAACAATATCTTCAGTTGTCTGTTATCTTTTGTTTCCAAAATTTGCAGATGGCTTGCACTTGGGGTAAAGAAGAAGTCTTTGATTTTGAGATAAAAAGGTCAAAGGTCAAAGTCACTGTGACTTAGAGAAGAAAATTGGTTTCAGTACAGTAACATTAGTTCTACATCACAGACCTGTACTAGACTTTGTTGTACAATATACACTTGTGGTAAATAAGAAACTAATCATTTGGGGTTAAAAAAAGTTAGTATTGTTAGTATTGATGGGATCAATTAGTGCTTTAGATATATTAGTTACACTAACTGGTACATGAACTACCAGTAGTTGTTTATAATTAAGGGATTTCATAGGTTGAATCCAATTTGATTGTTGTCAGCAAATTATAAATTAAAGTTGGCTACTAAACAGACTATTTGCTTTCTATGTGTGCTGTTTTCAAGCTTACTTTGAAGAGTGGTATACCCAGTATTGTCAGCATTTGGTGGTCAATATACTCAACCAAATAGAAATGTTTCTTGGACATTACTGGTATGTCTCATTTCTAGGAAAATTATTTTTATCCTTTTTCCTTAGGATCATGTTTAACAGTGTCCTATTGTAAACAGAAGTTTACCATCTTTTCATGTAAGTCTTGTCTTTTCTTTGAAAACATTTGGTAGGAATTTTAAGTTCATCATCATAAAAAGATTTATGTATGAAAGTTTTGCAAAGTGCTGAAAAATCAATTGATACATTTTTTTTCTGAATGAAGTAATTGGATTTCTTCTCATTTTGGAAGCAGATAATAGATGTTCAGAATGGTAAAATTTTAGATCTTTTTGCTTAAGTCACTGGTTTTGATAGATTTCTAAGTTTTGATGGTGTGGAGATCAATGGTATAGTTGATCTGAATTAATAGTTTCAGTATCAGTATATGAATCATAATATTCATCTATAATATCCTCATTGCTGTAATCCAGGATCATTATTATTAACCGTCTTTTCATAAGATTTTGTATTAGTCTTGTAACAATAGCACTTTCCTCAGACATCTTGGTAATAGTTAACACATTATGGTCACCTTGATTGATGAAAGCAGTTAATGGCATGATACCAGAAATAATTCCATGGGACATTTCACTTGGTGGGGTTCCTATTGCTTGCTTTGACTGTTTGCAAATGAATAACCCATCATCATGGCCATAATCCTATTAAGGCAGTCTTTGATGAGTTGGACATTTGGCAGTGTTTTGCCCCATCATCATGGCCATAATCCTATTAAGGCAGTCTTTGATAAGTCAGACATTTGGCAGTGTTTTGCCATGTGTCCATTTTTGTACATTGTCATGTCATTGAATTTTGCTAGTCCATCAGCATGATTCCAAGCTGTATCCTGGTTCAAAACTGATCATGACATTGAATTTTGCTGGCCTGTCAGAATGATTCTGTACTGTACCCTGGCTCAAAGCTGATCATGGCATTGAATTTTGCTAGCCTCTCAGCATGATTCTATGCTGTGCCCTGGCTCAAAGCTGATCATGACATTGAATTTTACTAGTACGTCAACATGATTCCAAAGCTGTACCCTGGCTCAAAACTGATCATAGCAATGAATTTTGCTAGTCTGTCAGCATGATTCCTTGCTGTGCCCTGGCTCAAAGCTGATCATGACATTGAATTTTACTAGTATGTCAACATGATTCTATGCAGTACCCTGGCTCAAAGCTGATCATGACATTGAATTTTGCTAGTCTGTCAGCATGATTCTACGCTGTGTCCTGGCTCAAAACTGATTTTTTATGATGTTTGGTATGGTTAGGATGATTACAGTTGTATCTGTGGTTATGATTTCTGTGACTATTAGAAGAATCATAGTTGTCCTTTTGGGAAAATCTCATTTAGGGCATGGTATAGGGAAATCTCATTTATGGCATGGTATTAAGGAAAATCTCATTTATGGCATGGTATAGGGAAAATCTCATTTATGGCATGGCATAGGGGAGATCTCATTTATTGCATGGTATTGGGAAAATCTCATGGCATGGTATAGGGAAAATCTCATTTATGGCATGGCATAGGGGAAATCTAATTTATGGCATGGTATAGGGAAAATCTCATTTATGGCATAGTATAGGGAAAATCTCATTTATGGCATGGCATAGGGAAAATCTCATTTATGGTATGGTATTAGAAAAATTTAATTTATGGCATGGAGGAAGTGTGATAAACCCTTCTTATTCAAATGGATTCAGTCTTTTACCATTAGGTCTCCATAACTAATTCCAGACATTGCTACAAATGATTATTCTATGTCACTTTATAATGCCATGCATGACATAGATATTCAACTTAAAGATGTATGTGTTGATTCTAGACATTCTAGATGTATGACACTTTCTAGACATGCAGTGCACATAAAGACTGGTCAAAAAGGATTGTACATATGTACCCAGTATATGCTGTTTACAATATTATAAAATTTGTTTCAATTTGGTCAATATGAAGGTAGTTACTAGCACACTGACACTGATGATGATGGTGTCATATTGAAAAAGGTCACTGTTTCTCATGGCATTAGGTGTATGACTACACTGGGCTCTCTGTTTGGGTTTGCATATGCATCATGGAATAAAAAGTGGTAGTCATTGAGGGATGATAGCACCTGAGCAAAGCCACCATGTAAATAATCAATGAATTCACATGGTGGTGCAAGCCTGTATGTCAGTCAAAATGCAAAAGATGTGGTCTTACTGCATAAATAATTTCAGTTCTGTTGTCAAATACAGGTTAGCAGACTTTGAATGTTGCTGTCTTTATTGTATTTGCATATGTGTTTGTGTATATTTGAATCTGAATGATTGATCCACTGAAGCTAGCCTATTGACATTGGCTGCATCATCACTAATCATACAGATTTGTTTGCATCAAGTGTTACGAATATGTAATTTAATTAGTTGTGTGTTAGTTTTAAATTCTTTTTTATTTTATTTTTTTGTTTCATTACATTTTATTGTAATGATAATTTTAATTGGATTTGAATCTCTTTTCCGAAAATTGGCTTGACCCGATTAGATTATAACGGTTACTTCAGCACTATTTTTAGCTCACCCTGGTTCGTAGATTTTGTAAACATCGAGTGGAAACGATTGGCTATTACCAAGGTCATGATCTGCTTACGTGATAGCTCTAATTTGTAAACAATTTTTTGTATTGAATCTTATAGTAAGATTCGTTAAGGCTTACATGCCTATCAGCTGTGTACTTTTATTGCATTGTTCCATCTGGGTGACCACGTGGGCCACCATGTGATCTAAAATTGGGGTTTTAATACTCATTCTCAGAGTTTTTCATTCAGTCGTATCTTTACACCTTGAGGGTACAAGGTGTTTCTATTGTTGATGTCAGATTGTTTTGAAGTTCATCTATTTTTTGGAATTTAATAATTTAAATTCTCTAGAAAACAACACAAGTGCTTTTCTTTATGAAAATTCTGGGAAAAAGACATTCAGTGGAAATTTATTCTGGAATTCTAAACAGAACATTATAAATTGTGTTTCAACGAGGAATTGTTGCCATCAGTACAATGACCTCATCTGACATCATAGCCTTCCATATTGGAATGTCATCGAGATTCGAACCTGGATTAAATTAGAACTGTTTAGTGATAGGACTTATATTTTTCAATTCTAGGATTAATTTTTGGACCATATTCACAAACCATAAGTCCTATTTCATATTTTTACCTTGTTTTCTAGTGAAATAAATTATTTTGTTAAAATTTACAAAGCTTGTTGACTTCACTCTTTTCTTTTGTTACATTTGTACGAGCCTACATGTAACACAAGATACATGATGAAGCTGTTTGAGAGAGTCGGGTTGCATCCATCAACAAGTGGGTATTTCACACTAGTGAAATGATGACTTGCCCTGGGAATTCCACCATAGATACCATGCTTGATAAAACAATTGTTGATTGATGTCAGTGAAGAGTTGTAACATTGTAACTCGGTCTTAGTCTTCTATAGCAGCACATCCCAAGCCATTTCTGGTGATGAAAAGTAAATATGCAGGCTCAAGCTTATACACACTCATTGCAGTATCGTGAAAGGTCTCAAAAGCATCTGCGAGCAGCAGCATTTGGTATGTAAATACAGGCCATGGTTGTTGCCAAGATTTCTACAAACACAGACCAGATATTTGCATGGGCTTAACAGTCAGCACATATACCTTCACAGGACAGTAATAATCAAAGGCCTCGTTCAGTGGTAACTGAGCGTTTGAAAACTTTTCCCAATCACTCAGGTATATGTTGGATAGATTCCTTTGTATATGAGCAACTTGAACATTTCAGGTTCTGTACCACCATATCAATGAGTAATCATAAAGTGATCATCACTTCTCAATATTGTTGACAAGTTTTTCTATGCTGGAATTGAGAAACTGCAGCAGGCCAATAAAAGGCAGCTGGCCCAGTCAAAATGTCATGTATTTTTCCATGTTGTTGCATTGTTAAGTGCCATTCATACCCACACCAGTTATGAATCAGAACTGGAATTCTTGTTTTGTTTGGATAAATTCACAACTGTAGGTGGAGCCATGAGTGGCCAAGTGGTCTAAAGCACTCACTGTTATGGATCATTGCAATCTCCCCTCTGTCTGCATGGGTTCGAGTCTTGGGTTTGGCCATTGTGGGTATGTGAGAAAGTTTGCCAGTAGCTTCTCATGGGTTGGTGGTTCTTTCCCGGGTTTTCCCGGGTTCCTCCTCCACCATTTATACTGGCCATTATGTATAGCCTATCTTGTGCTGAAAAATGGCATTAAACCCTATAATGACAACAGCTGTAGGTTGCATGCACTGAATGCAGCTCCTCTGTATTTGTCAGTGATGTTTCAGTGATCACATGCTTTTTCATCAGTGGAACAGCAAGCATAGTTGCAGATACAGCAATTACTCAACATGGAAAACTTGTAAATGTCATCACACTTTATAATCATATCTGCAGACAAGGAAAACTGTTCTTGGATACATTCTGGTATAACCTCAAGGAAACTTATAAACACCTCAACTAAGTGCTTGCTGTGGTATAATATTGGTGGCTTAGTTTGTCTGACAGCTTTGTAACAAAACCTTCATGGGACTTTTTCAGCAGCTTGCATCATATTTGATTGAACTTCAAGGTGGCTTCAGGAAGCTTACACAGGAATGTTAAAACAGTTCAAGTGCTTCAGGAAGCTTACACAGGAATGTTAAAACATTTCAAGTTCATATAAATAATATATGAGACTTTCATCTTCCATTGCACTGCAATAAATTTCAGAATGTTTATGCCAGGTTTTGGGCATGATTGTATGCTGCGGCTTCTTGTAGACTTCACCACAGTAAAAGTCATGACTGTCAAGCAGTTACTGGCTACTAAATACATGCTTTCAGTGTCAACATGGAAACTTTTTTCCCTTGTGTTTGTCGTGATGTTAAACCATTCATGAAAGATGTTTTATGTGCTACTGCGCTGCTGAAATATCAGAGCTATCCATGTTTTCCACATTGCCCAACAAGAGTGGTTCCATAAGTTTTGTCTACTCACATGCATAAGGGGGTAATTGATTCAGCTGAAGGCCACATTAACAGTGATATGAAAGTTAAGTTGTTAAATCTGTTTGACGTCAGTAAAGGAAATTCTTTGTTACCAAACTTGAATTCACCTCGGTGTAGTTTATTTTTCATGGCTGATCTGTATAATCGCTTGCAGGATGTAGCACAGATTAAGTCACTCATTCGGAAAACCAGTTGTCATTGCTTTTAACATTTATTACTGCTCGTGGTTGAAAATGCTTTGGCATTAGAATATAATTTGACCCACAAAAAGGCATGCACAGGAAATATGAAGATAAACTTTCTGATATCTGACAAGAGTCCATCCTGAACTTATGTTGGTGTATTTTTCCGATGTCTTGAGAATCTTTGCAAAGACTTTGTTGATTTCATCATTGAATGCCCTAGTATCTTCATGGTTCAGGATTAAAGGGATCACTCCAAAACTACAGCATTATGAATTTTAACACATCGTTGTCTAATGAGTTCAGGCTTTCCATGGGGTTAAGCAGCATAATCAAAATCATGCAGAGAACACTGTGTACCTTTGACCCAGAGGTGTCCGCATGCTGTAATGTTGATATGATTCCCAGATGCATTTTTGAGAGAAGCTTCTTTCCTTGGCTGATATTCCTTTGGAATTTTTACCTGATAATCTGGAAATCATGAGAGTGATTGTGCAACATAAACTCTAGAACTTGTCGACCTTGTGCAGCAGCCTCAGCAGCAATAGTAACTGTGATACGGCAGCAGCATTTTTCCTCATCACCAACCACATGTGTGATTTTGGCCCATCTGACCTATGGAGGAAAAGTATATAACTTTGCTGCTGTTTCATAAAGTTGCCTCATGGTTAACACAGCTTCTCTGGAGGAAGTCTTAATAGTGCAAGTGTAAGTGGTTCATCTGCAAGTCCTAACATTGCAAGTGCACCTGCCTTTCTCATATATTACATGATATCCTTGTTCTACACTCTCATGCGAATAGCTTAAGTTGATTCACATATGTCATGCCCATATATAAGGAGAAAACTTGTAATTGCTTTTTTAATAATAAACATTTTTTTAAAATATCATTTTGCAGTATCAGAATCAGAAACAGCAATGGCTTTGATCCTCGATATTGTTTTCCATAACATCATTGTTGTTTTTTTCATAACATCATCATTGGGTTTTCCTTGACAACATCATTGGCATTTTCCACATTCATGTTGGCAAGACTTCACCACCACACATGATAATATTTGGCAACAGATCCATATGGTTGGCAAAGCTGATTATGTGACTTGATTCTGATACCACATTTTATTTAAGACTTGGTCGGTCCACTGGGCCAACACGTAACGTGAGGAAAAGTGATTTACAATATTCATTTTAACATTTCTCTTGCATAACTCCTGCTTTCCAAGGCTTTTGTATCAATTACATCCCAAAGCCATTGATCTCTCTCTACATTACCCCTCTTTCAGGGAGTTGCAATTTCAGTTTTCATATTTTTAATGTCATCTTGAACTGATTCTAAAATGTCAGTGGATCAAAACCGTTTGAATCAGCAGAGCCACAATAGCTTCATAATTGACTTTATCTAACTGTCTCACTTTGTCATAAAGTTATGTTATCCTCTTCAACAATAAGGTAACAGCCTGATGACTTACTTGGGTCACATCTGATGCTTTTATTTGTTTGGGGGATTTTTTCCCCCATGCTCTCAGTTAGATGGTTTACTTCATAGTTAAGTGAGAGAACACAACATGTTTATACATTAAATAACATTCTGTCTGAACCAGGAGCAAGTAGATATGGAGTACCAAAAGGCTCAATTCTAGGTCCATTACTATTTATATTATTTATTAATAACCTACCTTTTTACTAAGGAACTCAATTTCATGTACAGATCTCTATGCAGATGACACAATGTTGTCAGACATCCAAAACACAAAGCATGAATTTGAAATTTCTTTACAGAATGCCTAAACAAACTGGACAACTGGTGCACATGCAATGGCATGGTAGTAAATACTGGTAAAACTAAAATATTACTTATCTCAACACGGCAAAAAATAATCAGTTATGATAATGATGAACTGTGTCTGACATGGGAGGATACAAATTTGCAAATGGTCTGTCATGATAGACTACTTGGTGTTTTGGCAGATAATAACCTATCATGGACTGAACATATCAAACATATCAGTAAGAAAGTTAATTCAAGTTTTTGGCTTCTTAGTAGGATAAGACATTTTCTCCATGAAAGACACAAAAAATTATTTTATAACAGTTACATACAACCCTATTTAGACTACTGTAATACAATATTGGGTAATTCAAATGATTAAAACATAGCAAAGCTAGCATATCTTCAAAAAAAGAGCATTTGGACTAATATCAATCCAGAAAGAAAGCAAGGAAAATTCAGCTGGTAAGTTAAAAATACTACCTATTAAAGACTGAATCTGTTTGAGAAAAGCCAAATTAATGTACAGGATATCCAATAATAGTGCTCCTGAATATTTACAATCACTGTTCCAGTATAGGCTACCTGGTAAAACTCCCCACCTGCGATCCATGTCTACCAAACATTTTAAAATTCCCAAACCAAATAAGGAATTATTCAAAAAAGTTTCCAATACTCTGGAACTTTGCTCTGGAATAGTATTTCAGTTGACATTAGAAATGCCCACTCTGTTTCCTTCTTCCAAACCCAATATATCCAGTGGCTTCAGAGATGTGGTTAAAATAAATAAATTCCTTTGTATGTGGGCCTCAAGATAGATTAGTTCTTAGCTAACTGTGTTACCCTCTTTAAATAAAGTCATTTTTATTATTATTATTATTATTGTTATTATTATTATTATTATTATTATTATTATTAGATGTAGAAATGGAGAAAAAAAATCATAGAAATCAGAGATCCTCACCCAGGAAGATTTTTGGATATTAGGTGCTTTGGTATGAAACAAGAGATGAAAGTGTTCATTTCCCCTTATAAGTTTTCTTTGCAACATTTCAGAGGACAATGCAAATGATGATTATATAGAGTGTAGTTTTCTGAATAGTTAAATATATTTTAAAAGATGAGTTTAAGGAAATGGTTTTGTCAGATTTGAGTGAGATATTCCTACTGATGTATTCAGATATATGTGCATTGTTTGACTGAAATACTAACGAGTTCATAAGCATATTATTGAATTTATTTAATACATCTGCACATTTTTTAAAGTTTGACGCAGCCTCTTCTATAAAAGGATCATCAACCTTTTTGGTGGGATCCTGAGTGTGAAAATAGCAAAGGTGACAAAAAAAAGTTATAGGTATTTAATGTAATTAAATGATGTTTACACAAACAAGGGTTGTCTACCAAGCCTATTATGCAAGGTCAGTTCTGCAGACATGCCCACAATCAGCCAGTCAGAGATGGAAAATGGTGATGAGAGCTGAAAGCCAGATAGCATTGGTCATTTTCAAGTTGTCATTGTGGAGAGTAGACTTGCTTTAGTTGCTAATTATTTTCTCATCATTGATTTTCTGTTGTATGGGAGTTGACAGTGTTTTCAGAATTCGTACATAAGCTATACTTTTACCATGTTGATATACCACTGAAATTCCTAGGTCATGATGGGTGAAACTTTATTTCATCTGGATTACTATGTTACACATCAGCAGAAGGAATTTGCCTGATTATTCAACTTCAAGTGGTTGTCATGTTGTGAAATTAGCTTACTGAGCAAGCTCTAAAATTCTGTTGGTGAATTGCTGACTAATGCTAACAGCGTGTTTGTAGCTTTGGTAGCCTACCCTTTTCATGGTGGTTGGGGTTTATTTTAACAAACCTAGCATGTCTGGCTCAGAGTGTTATAATTATTTTAAGAACTATTCAGAAAAAGTTGCTGATAATAGTAATGAGGAGGAATGTCTTTCAGCAATACATCATTCAGACTGTGATATTCTAAATGACCCTATATCTGAAGAAGTTGCACACATTGCACTCAGACTCAAATCTGGTAAGTTTTGCTGTGCAGATGGGATAGCAATTGACTTTTTCAGATTTACTATGCTACTACTGTATCACAGCATTGTTAGTAGCACTCTTAACAAAGTTTTTAATACTGGTATCTTTCCTAGTTCATGTATAAAGGTATTACATGACCTTGAGATGAAAATGGCTCCTTAGATGATCCTAATAATTTTAGGGCTTTTGGGGGCAGTAGGAGATCTAAGCATGGAATTTAAATTCAGGATTGAAATTTGTTTCTGTATTTGGAGCTGAGGGTTTTCAAATTACTGGGGAAAAAAATAATATTGAAGGAAAGACTCAGAACTAAATCAAAAATTTTCTTCAGGGGATTCCTGTATGCATTTGTTTTGGTTTTGAGGATACATGCAACCTTTATGATTTGACCAAAAGTCTTGCTGAAATGACCCTTAAAATATGAATGTACTTGTGGAATAAAAACAACAAATGCAACAATGTAGATGTTGTCTTCAAATTGAGATATTGGCTTGTGTTCAGGTTTGGTCTGGTTCCAGGTTTTCGTAGTAGATGGAGCTAACACTTGACCTCAGACACCTTAATCTGTCAATGTTTATCATGCAAAGCACCTTCATGATGAAGCTTTTGCCTCGATGTTATAGCATTATATAGAGATGTCATCCAACAAATGTTGAAGGTGAAAAAGACAATAAGTCTTTTAAAAAGTTTAGACAGCAAAGAAGTTTAAAAAAGGAAAATTCAGATTCTTGGCTGTGTTTGGGGAAAAAAAACCCAGGAAAGGCAACAGTTACATTTATTGGACATCATGTCATATCAGTTTGTGCATTGCTTAGGGCAGGAGAGCTGATTGCAGCCACCATGAAATTAAGCAAGATTACATCAATTTGTGAGCTCTAGGTAGAAGCCATTGACATCATTTCTGAGACCAAAATTGGTGTCATTAATGTCTAAGTGTACTTTATGAACTTTTTAGTTGAACATAATGTTGTCTTTCTTGCATCTGATCACACTTCTGAATTTTTCAAATGCATGTTTCCAGCAGTGCATAATATTTCAGTACACCATACTGAAAATTAGTCAGAAAAAATTTCAGACAAATATTTGCATAAATGTACAATCTTTTGGTCTGCACAATTTTTTCAGAATAATGATAGACTTAACTTTGTTATTTCAGTCTGCTTGGCTTCCCTTTGAAAGGAAGACACCACCAAAAGACCCATTCCTTGTAGGAGATGGTTTTGACCTCTACATTGATGCCTGTAGATTTCTGCCAGATTCAGTCACATTCACAAGGGTATGATTACTAATTAGATTTTCAGGAGCAGAGTTTGATAATGTCTTATTCTTCCACCCTGCCTCTCTGTCAGTTTGGAGAGTCCTTCATTGCAATTTAACAAATCTGAGGCATTGTATACCTCAGTTCAAAATTATTGTCACAGTGTTTTAGGCTTAGTATGTAACAGTTTGAAAAATTTCCCCAATTTTATACGTAACAATAAAATTCTTGTTTTATCATGCATTTTAGCAAGTACACACATAGGTCAGACACAAATATAAACCCCTTCGTATGTTATTATGAAATAATATAATATCAAAGATCAGTTTTGTACTAGATAGTACACACAATTATAATTATGTTTGTGATTTATGGAGCCTTCTTGCCAATAGCACAGCAAATGTTCTTTGATCAATGCCTGTGTTGTGTAAATATTACCTGTTTGGAAACATTTAATTTGTGTTTCAGATTGCAGGCAGAATATTGGACCGTAAATTTGAAGTGTATGGTAGAGATATTAGTACAAGCATCAAGCTGGATAGTGATGTCTATAACCCTGTGTTTGAAGAAAGGATTGAATTCAGAGATCCAAATATACCCCCCACATCTACACTGCTCCTCAAGGTATAAAATCTTACAAATTCAGAGTCTTGTAAACCTTGACTGGTATCAAGTTGGGGTTAAGGTGACATCACATTTGTATTCTTCCCTTAATCGTTTCAAAGGTAAATATTACAGACCTTTCTTTCTCCCTGAATTCATTTGAATTTCTGCATTTATGTTTAAGTTAAGAATTCATAAATTCCTAAACTACTGGGAGGATTGCCATGAAATTTACACATACAATTATCCCAGGGAATAGTTTGTCCTAAATGAAAATGGTGCCCCTTTGATATCTTCAGACAACCAATATACCAAAACAGGTTTGGGGGCTGATTTAATGGACTAGCACAGATGCAACACATATGTACATTTTAAGTTTAAAATATATATATATATATATATATATATATATATATATATATATATATATATACACAGAAAGGATAGACTCCAAAATGGCCATTGCCATCAAATCTTTCATGGTACAGATAGAGATAAGTAAAAACTGTACTAAAAACAGTGAAATTATAAATAACAAATTAGTTAGATAATGTCAAATGAACAACAATAATCATGGAAGTATCCCAATGAAATTGCAGTATTTTACACAAAATGTATTAGAGTTATTTTTAAGCTTTAAACCTTTGTATTGATAATGGTTTCAGTTATTCAGATTAAATCTGTAATGTGAGAAAGAAAGACAGAAATAAACATGAATGATGGAAGGGAAAAATACAGGGAAATTTATATGTACGCATTTTAAAAATTAAAATGGTGCCTATATGATTTCCAATATGGCAACCACAGCAGCCATCTTTAAATTTTTTTATTACTACTCCTCTTGAACACAAAGTCATTTTGAAATAGGATTCTTACCAGAAGATTTCTTATGAGATCTAGTTGGTCCTTATTGAAATTGGTACCACTTGCACATCCAATATGGCGGCCACTGCTTGTTATTGCTACTTCCTGAATGAATGGTCATGTCGTAATGGGATTTTCACTAAAAGACTTCTTATGATGTCTAATTGGTTATTAATAAAATGATGCCAACCGACCTCCAGGTCAAAGGCCATTCTGGAAAATTTTATTAGAGCTACTTCACCAAGATGGCTGGTCATACTGACATTGTGCATTTGCCAAAAGACTTCTCATGATGTCTGAATGAAAATGATGCTCATCTGATATCCTATATGGCCACCATGGCAGCCCTCTTGAAAATGTTATTGTTACTCCTCCAAAACAGAAAGTCATATCAGCATGGGATTTTCACAAGAAGACTTTCTTATAATGTCGTGTTAGTCCTAAATTAAAATGGTGCTGATCTGAGGTCCAATATGGCTACCATGTGGTCATCTTAAACTCTTGCTGCCACTGCTCCTCTTCAATGGAAAGTCATTTGGACATGGGGTTTTCATCAGAGGAGTTCTTAATGGTGTCTAGTTGGTCCTAAATGAAAAAATGCAAACTGGCCCTCAATATCGCCATCATGGTGGCCATCTTGAAAATATTTTCTCTACTCCTCCCAAATGGATGGGTATATGAGCATAGGGTTTTCATCAATAGACCATTTATGATATCTAGTTGGTCCTCAATGAAAATGGTGCCAATAATGCGTCGATTGTGTCTGCTAATACAGCTGTTTTATTGTCACTACTCCCACTGAGAGGATGTTTGTATTGACATAAGGAATTTCACAAAAAGATTTCTAATGATGTCTGCCTCATCCTAAATAAAAATAATGCCAATTTTATAACCAATATGTCCACCACATTAGCTAATTTTGAAAATTATGTTATCACTGAAGAATATTAGAAATGAAACACTGAGCAGTTAAAAGGGAGAAATGATATTTTCTTGAATTCCTAGAAATTCTTTTTGCCCTGTAGAGCTTCATATGTGTTACATTGTTAAAAAAATCTCTTCTGTGAAAAAATCAATCGTGCTTTCAGTTACACTGGTAGTTTCGAAGACTTTGAAGATGTGGAAATCTGTCAAAATATGATGCTTTGGATGAACACATGCCTATTTAGGAACAAAATCAGCTGTTCATTTCACATTGTTGCTGTATATCATATGTATGTATGTATGTTGCAGTGGACATATAGCGATTATGGTAACACCATAACAAATGCTCTTACACTTTATTGTTTATCTCCAATTTGGTGGCTAAAATCAGCCCTTTGCCAGTATTGTCTTTTGTGCATTGTTTCCCAAAGGCCTCTTTGTACCTTCATGCAAAGCTTAGGCTATTCATTTTGCAGGTGATCCCTTAGCATACCTGTGTTCAAAGCATAGGCTGTTCATTCTGCAGGTTATGCATCAGTATACCTGTGTTCAAGATTTAGGCGTTTCATTTTGCAGGTGACACATAAAGAAGGTCTTTGTTTCTTGGAACTGTCTACTTGCAGAAGTGTGTGAATTTACTGAAAGTTTTGATGTGGAGTTGAGGAGATATGATTAAAGGGATTATATATTACAATATGAATTATTCTTTTTAGTGGCTGACTGAATTCATAATATTGTCAAATTTGTTCATTATGATAGGCATGTGAATTATTATCTTTTCATCAGGTAAGTTAAAACTAATTTCATGGATTAAATAAAGATAAGATACAACCTCTATATGTGTATATAACTGTGTAAACCTTGGAAAAAGAACATCACACTGATTGGCAAGTTTAATGCCAAAAGGCCAGCCATGAAATGGAGGTTAGGAGAAGTGGAGAGGGAAAGAACAAAGATAGGAAAGATGATTCATTTCAGTATCATCATTCTTTAACGATGGTACAAACACTGTGACTCAAACATAAGATTTTTTAAAATAATTAAACAGTGGTATTATTGACAACTGTTAAAAATAACAGATCAACCGAAAAATATCAATATTTCCATACAGTATCAAAAGAAGATGTATAAATGTATCAGATCAACAGTTCTTTGTCTTTTAGTTTTCCAGTTTTCTTAGCAGTGCAGTTCTTAGTACTTTGAAATCATAATGAAGCTAAACACAGAATAAGTTTAAGATATGAGGTTTGTAAAAGCTTCAATTGTCAGATATCAGTAAATTAAGTGATTATATATAACTATATGAACAACACTAGAAAGAACATTGATTATATGATAATTTTTTATCAGATGAAATAGTTGCTCAAAAGTGGGTGATTTTAAACAAAGTAACATGTAGGGTTGACTTTGATATAACATCACATTTCTCCTTTTTCATTGAAGTTTTGTATGTGTTAAGTAAAGTATCATCTCATAATGTCCCTACTTGATGATTATCTCATAATGTCCCTACTTGATGATTAAAGTGATTCATAAAAATCTTTACTAAAGTAGTTACAAGCTCTGTAACTAATGACTGTGTCAGCTTTGTTTTTATTATGACTTCATTTGCCAGCATATTAGAAAATGTCAACAAACAAGATTGAAAATATAATTGAATAAACTTTAATGCTTCTGGGGCAACAAAACTCAAGCATTCTCAGTAAAGATGGTCAAGACTTGAACAAGTTTTTTTGTGTGCTGAAAAATAGACAGTTTTTTCTTAATATGTATGTATGTATGTATGTATGTATGTATGTATGTATGTATGCATGTAAAGTTTAATGGCATGTCAAGACAATGCTAGCTATTGGTGCTGATTAAAAATGAAGTTCTCAAAATGTAATACAACTTTACCTGAGACAATGTGTTTTATAATAAAATAATTCCTGATATAATGTGGTAATGCTATGGACCCCATGGCCAAAATGTTAAACAAAATTTGATTTTTTTTTTTCTTACAGTTTATGCCAACCATTAACTGAAAACTTTACGTTAAAACCATTGCATTTGATATTTTGACATGACCAGAACATGGTTTTGCAATCCGCCATTGACTCTGTGTCAGATATTGCATTCCTAACAGACCATGGTACACCCAAAATTACCCATGTCTCTAATGAGCCACTCTTGTAATTGGTCCATGTCAGCTATTGTAATTAGTAACAATAAATGGGACTACTGAATACTTTTCAGCACTAATGCTGCTCCAGCACATCAGCATTTTAATCTCTGTAAATACTCCTCACATATCATGCAGGTACAACTCCTCACATATCATGCAGGTACAACTCCTCACATATCATGCAGGTACAACTCCTCACTTATCATGCAGGTACAACTCCTCACTTGTCATGCAGGTACAACTCCTCACTTGTCATGCAGGTACAACTCCTCACATGTTATGCAGGTACAACTCACATATCATGCAGGTACAATTCCTCACATGTTATGCGGGTACAACTCACTTATCATGCAGTTACAACTCCTCACATATCATGCAGGTACAACTCTTCATGTCATGCAGGTACAATTCCTTACATATCATGCAGGTATAACTCCTCAAATGTTATGCAGGTACTCCTCACATGTCATGCAGGTACAACTCTTCATATCATGCAGGTACAACTCCTTGCATATCATACAGGTACAACTCCTCATATATCATGCAGGTACAACTTCACATCATGCAGATACATCTAAGATATGTTGCTGCCAATCCTTTCTATGATTTTGTGACATATTTTCACCCTAGTGTAACTAAAAAATGACCTATAATAAACTTGTCTTTTGAATTTGCCATGCATCAGTAGCAAGTGAAGTATTGTCATGCAAAACTAGCAACAGAAGTTCTCCAGTGCAGTCCAGAGTGCATTATCCAAACACCAGAGAGAATGCAATGGTCACTGATAGATATACTCATGCATAATATAGCTAATAATAAAGTCCCATAAAACAATTGACTTGTCTAGAAGGTAGTGACATTGAGTCCATTAAAACAATTGACATGGCTAGAAAACCATGACATTGAGTCTATTAAACAAATGGCATCCCTAGAAGCCATGACATTGGGTCTATTAAAACAAATGGCATCCCTGGAAGCCATGACATTGAGACCATTAAAACAAAGGGCATCTCTAAAATCCATGACATTGGGTCTATTAAAACAAATGGCATCCCTAGAAGCCATGACATTGGGTCTATTAAAACAATTGCATCCCTAGAAGCCATGATAATGAGTCTGTTAAAACAATTGGCATAACTAGAAAGCCTTGACAATGAGTCAGTTAAAACAATTGACATGGCTAAAAGGTAGTGACACTGAGTGCATTAAAATGACATGGCTAGTAAGCCTTGACAATGAGTCAATTAAAACAACTGACATGGCTAAAAAACCATGGCATTGAGCCCTTTGAAACATTTGATGTGGTTATTATTGTACGTTTGATTGGCATTTGTTTACAAGAACAACCTCCTCCTCTTTACACACACACACACACACGGACACATTCACAGAACTTTCTATCAATCTCACTGTAATTTGGTTCAATACGTAACACAGTTGGCATCTGTGGAGCCCAACAACTGGATTATAACTCAGAGAGCTGTATAAAAAGCTGCAAAAACACATTTAAAAAATAAACCCTTCCAGATCAACATAAACATGAAGGAGCATAATAAAATTAATAATAATAATTATGAACTGTTATTAATTTATTTTTTTGAAAAATACTTTGAGCAAACATATGCTGGAAAAGATAATTACCATGCCCTTTGCAGATTTTGTAGGAAACACTAATGTGGATAGTAGCATATACAAAATCCATGAAAAATGGCACTCCACAAATATTAATACTCCACTAACATTGACACTCCACAAGTATTAGTACCTCACTAAAATTGTTACTCACAAATATTTGTACCCAACTAAAACTGACACTCCACAAATATTAGTACCCAGCTAGTATTGTTACTCCAAAAAAAATTGTGATTTCAGAGTATGTCACATATTACAGGTTTCTGGACAGTAATAAAGGCAGCTGAAGATAACAAATTTACAAACAGGATGTCCTAATTTATGTCCCAGAAAGGCTCAATGTCATGTCATTTTGATTAAGATATATTGTGATTTTTTAAAATTAAATTAGTTTGATATTTTTGTTTTACCTTTGCAGATCTATACAATAGATAATTTCTACAAGATCCTGACAGTTGCAGGCTATGCAACACTAAACATCTTTGTGGAGACTGGCACAGAAAGACAACCTACAATTGACAAAGCTATGCAGGTTAGAACAGCTTTGTGATTCTGTCGGTCATAATAACATTAAATTTTCACAAATTCAGTCAGTTCAGCTTATTATTAGTTCATAATTGAGTGTGGAGATTAGCTCATTTGCAATATAAATACTACAGTAAAACTTGTTATGAGAGACCGCCCCTTCTGCCAACAAAAAGCGGTCTTTCAAGACAGGTGGTCTTTCATAGCAGGTTTGTACAAAAATACGTTTCCAAGGTCCAGTTTCAGAACAATTTCAAGAAAAATAACCCCAATCACTGTACATATATTCTATTCTTTATTAGTAGTTGTTGCTAAAATATTGTATGCATTCATCTAAAAACAAAATTATATTGTAATAAAGATATACTTCTATCATTAAACATGAAATCACATTTACATTTGAAGATCACATATTTTAGCATATGAAATTGTTTCTGAATTACTTGTTTTCCTTTATAACAACCTAAATTCGTTTTACCAATGTTTAAACCGCTTTTTTTGCGAGTGGTCTGCACTTTTTCACTTCTTTCAGTTACAATAATTATTTTCTCCAGCATTAAAATTTGTCTCATTTTAGTTGGAGGTTCGTCCATTGTTATTAAAATTCTAGGTGTTAAAATTATTAGTGCTCAGTTGTAATATCGAACGTAAAAACGGTGGCTGTGGGAAAATATGAAAAATCTATACATGTGCATTGCATATCTAACAATTAATAAAAAAAACCCCAAACAATTATCTCATCCAGAAACAGGACCATTTACTCAGTGACAAAAGTCAACGACTTCATTAAAAGATGAATACAGGGATTAACTCTGTAAGCAAAGTGTGTAACCCGGTCGCAGCAACTTAAATAGACGACAGCTTTGTGATTGGGATGTCATCACTTAACATGGTGGTGTGTGGGGGGGAACAAACATCAGAAGTCTTGAGCACTATCAATCGAATCCCGCAAATGATTCTCTCTTGCTGGTTTAATAGACAATGACCTTATTCACCCCCGGCAATACCGATTAACTCGAGACAAACAATATACGCGGCCACTTTGTCAACTTTGGCACTTCAACAGCATTTCATGACATGTACATTAGCCTGGTTTACGGAGTGTAGCATCTATCACCAGTAGCAACAATCCTTTTTTTAATATTCCTTTTATGTTTGTTTTTCATCAGAACAACCTATACTAATCAAGCGGTCATTGTAATAATTGATTACATAAAGGTCACTGGTTTCTGTCTGTTCTCGCGATACAGTCGTTATAGGGATGCCATGTCCTACAATGGCGGGGAAGCAAGTTAAGTGCGGGAATAATTAGTCTGGTTCCCTGCTCTGTATGCTTTCTGCGTTCCTCACCCCTATACGAATAATGGAGAACAACACAGGGAGCATACGAAGCAGGGAACTAGGCTAGGAAATAATCTACGTATACTTTAGTCTGGTTTACAACATAAACTGTAAATCACTAATAAGCCTAGCTAAGAAAAATTCAGAGATCGGTAGCCAGCCTATTTTTTATTTTTATTTTTTTTTTTATATTTAGAACAGTATGAGCGGTCGTTCTTACAGTGATTAAATAAAGGTTGGTGGAGTTTATCCTCGTTTTTTTGTGATGCGGTCGTTCATAGCAGTGTCAAAATGCATATTTTGCCAAGAAATTGCAGTCGCTGGTCGCGTTCAGCAGGTGGTCGCTTATAGCAGAGCGTTTATATAATAAAATTGATCCGTGCATTACAATTGTGGTCGTACATGACGGGTGGTCGCTCATAGTAGAGGTCGCTTATGACAGGTTCTACTGTATATAACTTTGATAAGGTCATTAATTAGGTTTTACAACATTTGTGACAAAGCATATGATAAATTTAACAAACTACAGTGTATGCTGATGAAAATCTTGTGATTTGCCTTACAAGTGTGAATACCTGTATAATGTAAAGGTTTCTGAAACTGAAAACCAGTGAGAGTCCTACAAGAGACAAGAGACAACTGACATACTTAAATATGGTACTTCAAAGCAAACATATACTGTATGACTTGTGCTTCTTGTTTTGTTGATACCATTTATCATGCTTTTAGCAACCAGAGTCCTTAGTACAATCTATAAGTATAAACAATTTACTTGCTTTATATCTGATGGGGAACATGTGTGCAAGGCATGCATGCACAGTTTACAGCATTATATTTGGGCTCTTACCAAGATTCTGGAACTAAAACCTCGTTCTACCTGTACAGGTGTTAAGGATACAGTGTTACATTTGGGCTCTTACCAAGATTCTGGAACTAAAACCATGTTCTGCCTGTACAGGTGTTAAGGATACAGTGTTACATTTGGGTTCTTACCAAGATTCTGGAACTTAAACCTTGTTCTACCTGTACAGGTGTTAAGGATACAATGTTACATTTGGGCACTGTTCTGAAATTAAAACCATATTCTACCCATACAATATTGTGTAGGTCACCAATTGTCACTTTGATCTTTTACAGGTTTCTTTGAATGAAGGTGCTCATCAGCTAAGGGTGTACAGCCAGGGCCCTAATGGGGTTGATCCTCTCACTAATACCTGTATCCGTGACAATGGGGCAAGGATTGTACCCTGTGCTTCAGTCCTTGTCAGACTGGTTAAGGTTGCAAGAACAGCAGCAGGAAAAGCGCTTGAAGTTGGTTGAATGCTATTAGTTTTTATACATGTTTTTTAATTTATAAAGGACATCACTTTCTTCACTATACATGAAATTAACCTAACCAGTTCAAAGACAAGATTCTCTGGGATGCTGCAATCTGTGTAAAATATGCTTACTTTTTGGGCACATGAAAATTTAATCAGCTGAGTCCTCGGTATGCAAGCTTTTATGTCAGTGAATTTCTCTTTTATTGATACGTTTCTACAAAGTGAAGATAGTCATGTAGTGTGCAGGCTGTCAAATATAGTTCAAGTTACTGTAATTGAGTTAAGTAAAGCCGCATAGGCCAGACATTAGCAGATACAGAGATAAAGACACCTGTTAATCAATTGTTGGTGCCTCATGATAATTTTGATCAAGAGACTAATTATGCACACATGTGCTCTAGTACTTTTCTTTGATTAGCACCATTCAGCACACATGTAATCAATAATATTTGTAATCCTTCTGCAATGTTTGGAACACTTGAATTTTATTGCATACTATATTTAGAAACATAGTGCCAAGCTATTGGGACCATTTTTTTTAAGTAGGAATACAAGCTCACGTGTTAATCATCATACATCATCATAAAATGGACTGTTTTTTGTGTCTGAGAAATCATACCATGTTTTTTCCAGTGGCAAATTTACATAGATTTTGGTGCAAGGCACAAGGCTACAGATAAGCCTGTTTTAGCTATGAAGTGTTGCTGCTTTCACCTATAACATTGGTTTGTGAGTGAGGTTTCACATCACATAATCATGTCCAGATAAAGGGATGTTGACATTTAGAACATGAAACTGTAGTGTAATTGATGAGGTGAAGGAAGAAGGTTCTAAGCTTAAGGATTTCGATCCTCAACCAACAGCAGTGAAGTTTGTTAATTTTGTTTTAGAAAAAAGTTAATGTAGTATGCTGTGTTGCTTGAAGATGAAAAACATGAATGGTTATTTGTTTCTTCTTCCAGTATCTTGGCAAATTTATTGATTTTAAATAGATTTAAGCTAATATTAATATAGGAAAAAACTGTAATCTCTTCCTTGATGCCTTCAAGCTGCACACAAACTTAAAGAATGGCAAGGTAAAAGCCAGTGAGAATTGTTATAGTTGTAACTTCACAAACAATCACAATTATCGCTGTTCTCAGTTGCCTGAGATTTTAATTATTTCATTATGATACAAAATATTTTACAATGAATGAGCATTAGCAATCAGATGACATTTTATATTGATGACACAATAATAGATACATAATGTTCTGATTTATTGCATGGAAAAACAGTATCAGTATTTAGACTCCTAGTTCTTCCAAGGAAGGGGTCCTTTCAAAATGTTATGGAGAGCCCAAAAGATATATTATGTCACAAGCTACAGTCAAACCTGACCTAATGGCCACTTTTACATAGTAGTCACCTGGTCATAGTGGCCATTCTGATTTTCTCCCAGCAATATGATATCAATGTCATGTGTAATGGTCACCAAGCAGGTATTTCATAACCAAACAGTGGTTTCCCTCTGCCTTAAGCAGTCATTGGAGCATATATATCACTGTTTGCTTCATGTGGAAGGCATTGTTTATATAAAGGAATATCATGTGAATCAATGCACAAACATTTCATATCATGTTTGTAATCACTCTACTCCAGTCACATTTTCATAGGTGTCAGATGTTGAAAGTGAGGCAGCTCTTATTATTAGGGCAGAGGATCAAAGCAATTTATTTGCTGGATGCTAGGAAAAAGTAGTAATGTTATCACAGCAGAAAATGGAAGTTGCCTTTTCAGCCAGTGTGACAGGTAGAGTTTGATATTGTCATTTATTTACATATGAATAAAGTCTATAATTGATGAAGAAGGTTCATCTTTGAGAAGAGATACAAGTAACACCCTTATCATTAGGGTCAGGGATGAGTAAGTATTTAAAACTTGTCTGTAAAGGCAGGCAAAGTTTGGGTTCATGGGTCACAAAGATTAGGCACATACAGCATCTTTTGATTCCCTATTTATTTCAGGTCTCTCACATAAGCCGACTGTCATTAGTTTTACATTACCTGATGACCTTACTTTTGGATGTTGCTGAATGTTATTCCATGCAGTAACATGGAAATATTATCTTATACAGTTGTGAAGCTACTAAATGAGAACATTATTGTTGTTAATTAACTTATATTTTTATTCAGAGTTTATTCTATGATGTACAGTTGGAGATTCACACAAATGTCTGGAAATAATTTGACAAAAATATTGACCAAGTACATGAAAATGGTGAATAATGTTTGCAAGCCCTATCTTCAATGACTTTGTTAAATCCACCTATATATGGATTATCTCCCCCTTGTTTCAAATGGATGAGGTAACTTTCCTCCTAAATGTTTGGTACTAAAATAGACTCTGCTTATTCACATGGTATTTATTGATGACAGAAGTGACAATAGAATGTTAAAAGCAGATAAATTAAATACCTGGCCATATTAATATTCTCTTCAATTGATGAAATCCAAGAGTGTGGTCCGTCATCAATTTTTCTTCATTGTTTTGGATTCCCATTCTTTATTGTTTTTACAAACCTATGTTATTCACATATCATTTCAAACTTTCGTCTTCTGCGTCTTAATAGTGATATGACTCTATGGTCATAAATTAAGTAATAGAAAATCCAAAAACTAAAAGTTTTGTAAATTTCAACAAATAATCTATTCCCCTCGAATACAAAGTGAAAATTTAAAAAGAACTTACAGTATTGTGCATTAAATCCCAAATAATCCTAAAAGTCCTATCACAAGTCAAAAATCAAAAAGTTTAAATTATTCCAAATGAATTCCAGTGCTGTTCCAAATAAATTCCAATATTGAATGTGCTGATATGCTAGTAGTCTCAAATGTGCTAATGTGCCAACAGGCTTGATGTATTGCAATGATATAATCCAAATATCCTTGAATAAATTCACATTAATTCCAAATTAGTAATTTAGTCCTAGAGTCAAAGAGCACTTTGTAATTCCAATGAATTTTAAGAAATAAATTAAGTTCTCTCAGCTGAACGCAGCTACAATTGATTCTTATAAAGACTGATGTTAAGATTAGGAATGAGTAATTCTGAAGTTAACAACATTTATATAAAAAGCTAAGACATAATAATAAAACCAGGCTGAAGGTCATTTTCCCATCAAATTTGTCAAGAACTTGCTTCTAGAACATTCTTAATTTCTAAATAAAATTTAAACTCAACATCTGTAAACATTCTTACCTTCAAATGCTAATGATCTTAAAATATAATCTAATATCATTGACAAGAATTAGCTATGTAATATGTAGGTTGTTTTTTTTAATAAAAAAGACATTAGCTGGATAGGCCTGTACCCTCTATTACTGACCAAGGTCAATCACACACTATAGATATACATAACGATAGATTGATTAAAAATTAATGTGTGGATGTGTGTATGATTTGGATTTTTAATGTAGCTTTAACAATTTTTCAGTCATATCGCTATGATGTCTGCAGTGTGGCAGTTTATTGTGATGTCTAGTACTGGGGCATCATGATGCAGACATGTAGCATGATGTCCCACCCAGTCACATTATCCTGACACCAGGCCAACCAGTCCTAACACTAACCTCTTGATGCTGAACACCAAGCGAGGCAGCTGTTAGTACCATTTTTGTAAGTCTTTGGAATGACTCGGCCAGGGATCAAACCCACAACCTCCTGCATCCGAGGCGGATGCTCTAACCACTTGGCCACTGGAGTGGTCATCTGCGGATGTCATAAAATCAGTAATTGATGAAATCATCAGTGTGCATAGTAGTGTTGCATTGACTTTCATCCCATCAGAGAGTAACATAACTGATGCAAGTTTTCCCTTTTGTGTTTTTAACAATCTAGTCCAGCAAGATTCCTCAGAGTGAATGGCTGAGAATGGGACTGTGGCAGCCTCGACCCAAGTACACTGATAGAGTCTACCTGTCAAGCACTTGTATGCCTACCAAAGGGGAGACCCGACTCTTCCATGCCATGATGCGACGGACGCGACGCAGTGTCAGGGAAGTTGTTGCCACGGTTGCTACAGCTAAGGAAAGTTTCCTCAAAAGTGACAAAAATATGGATGAATATATTAGGGTAAATAACAAAGATTGAAACTAATTTAGTATGTATTCAGTAACATTTTGTTTTTACCTTTATCTCAGAAGGAGAATGATGCACCCTCTCCATATTTTGAGAACATATTGTTGCCTTTGCAATTTATGCTTTAAAAATGTCAGTGTCACTTGCTTTTAATGCCCCTGCCATATATATGCATATAAACTTGTCCATGTCTCTCATGTTCTGTTCCAACTGATCTATGTCAAGTTTGATTTTCACAATTTTCTAACCAAAATTGAATGGGGGTTATTGCCCCCTGTTTGACTTAAACTTCAAATGCATCACGTCGACAAGGAGCACTTCATAGTCAATCATATCACCATCTCAGACAATAGAACCCTGTTATTTAAAACTTACCTGAATCTTCAATTGGGTTGTTGATTTAGTCTGGGAAATGCAATTCATATGTACCATTTTCTATATATTGAGACATTTTTAATAGTTTATTATCAGAACTGTATATGATAAATTCATTTGTTTGCGAAACAGTGTATGTGCAAAGTAAGCAAAAATTACATCATATTGTTTTCTTTCATATCAGAACCAGTTGACAAAAGCTCCAGATACCAAGACGGTGGATCAGGACCTGAACTTCATCTGTCAATACAACCCTAAGAGTGGAATTAAGGTACTTAAAAATACTCCCAATAAGAGTGATAGATTGATTTATTATGTGTTGTTCCTCCTGTATTTACCATTTAAAAAAAGAAATAACCAATGCAAATTCGTACACTTTACTTACGACTAACATATCAGGGAAATTGAAAACTCCAAACATAGTCCACCAGATTTCACTGTTTCTTATTATTTTGCAAGTAAGGTTACAGTACACTGTAAGATCAGTTGGTGGATTTGTGGAAGGGGCCTGAGAAGTGCATTCATGATTCTGCTGCTCCTCTATTTTATCATTAATATAAGATATAAAGGTATACTTTTCTTACAAAAGGAAGTGAGATTGTATTGGTCTAGTTTATTTAGACATTTAAACACTATTTTTGGAAAAAATGAGAGGTAAAAGATCCATTTGAAAGAGGGCAAATTCACCCCAGCTGTACCTTTGATTTTAATGCTCAACCAGCCAATGTATATCAAAGGGGAACATGATATCTGGCAGCTCTGTGGAGTTTCCAGTCCCCAGGTTATATACTTCCTCTGACTTGATCAACACAAATTTCTGTCATTCTCAAAATTCACTTGTCTCCCAGAACTAAATTTGATTTTATACCAAAGGTATAATTTTCAAAAGGCTAAGGAATGAAACATGGATTATTCGTACATCAGTTATCTGCTCCTTTTTCTCATCTGGTAGTCACAAGGGTTTTAATAGAATGCTCTCCAGACCTTTTAGTGATTTTTTGTATATGATACATCAATGAACCAGATGTCACTGAGGAAATGTAGATAATCAACATGTGGTTGTAACTTGGAGTCCTAAGTCTAGATGATGCTTATGTTTATTTTATGTTGGTTGTTAGCAAAATATCTCCTAGATGAAGTAATATGTGAAACATTTCCTCGAAGTTTGATCTGTGTTGAGATTGTCCGGATAAACTACCATATATACTCGCTTATATGACAAAGTTCCACTGAAAACTGCCAGATTTGCCATCACATAATGTGCCAGCAGATCTGGGTCTGTGCAGTTTGTTAGGAGAAATCAGTAGAACAAGCAAGATAGACCCTGATCTGCAATTTTATTATGATAAGACAGATCAGGAATTTTGTTGTTTGCAGTTTGACTTGACTTATAATGGAGTATATATGGTACTGCATTAAATCTTGTCTAAATCCTTCATTCATTTACAAATATTCCATTAAAGAAAACAATTGATATAAATGAAAACTTTATGTTCAAAATGTATCAGTCCAGCATATTGACCAGAAACTGAAACCATGTTTCAGTGGAAATTAGTATTTTCTTCAAGACTTTGATTTTAATTCACATTATTGTTCCTGAGATCAATATAATTAAGCAGGAATACAGATATATTATTGCTCATTATAAAATATTGTACTATTTTCAGGTTTCTGTTGACAGTGCAGTGAACCTTCCCTGGTCAAGTTTCACCCATGCCCACATTTGTTTAAACCCACCTGGGGCCTTCTATCTGGTCAGTTCCTCCATTTTGTTATTGGAAACTATTAGACTAGTTCATTTTTGTCGTCATCATAGGCAAATGGAAAGATACTTTTACACCAGCAACATACCTGCCCTATTTTTATACAGTGATTGGTGTGGGGGGGAAGGGTCAAACTCAGATTTGTGTCATTTCACATAATGCAGGTAATTTATTTTCCTGCCAAATTTAACGATAAACACCTAGTAGACAATTCACACATTCTAAAATTTATGACATGTTATAAATTGCATTTACAAAATTCTAGTTAGCAATTTTTTATGGGAATATCATATTGTTAAAAATGGAATGCTTTAGGACATGTTTCTATATTAATGTCCAAGATGAGTGTAGCTTGTAATCAATACACTGTGCTTCCCATTTCTCTTGTTAATAGAAAATAAGATCAAACTTTCTGATGTAGTTCTGCCATTATTGTAGAATATCACTCCCCAGAAAAAAAAACATGAAAATATTCTTTGCGGGTCTGAACTACCTTTAATACGTTGTAATTGTAAGTTCTTTTGCACATTATAGTAGAAATTTCATGAAATTGGAATTCAGCATAAATTTTTGCATATGCCTGGCATAAACTGTTGAATTTGTTGTAAGAACCCAACATATGTATCATAAGTAATGAACTTTCAGGACACCAGAATGTTTGCAGTTTTTGTGAGCTACAGCTTTTCCAGGAATTGTAACACTAAAAGGAGAAAATAAATCAAACTGATTGTCACAAAGACTGAAAGGGAAACAAATGATTTCAGCATAAAATCTTTAGTTCTAGACTACATATCTATTGATTTGGGGATCAAACATCAAGGTTACTATGACTGAAACAAGAGAAAGGGTTTCGCATAATAACTTTAGTTGTAGACCTCAACCCAAGTACACCACTCCCTCGATAACTCGCGCCCGGATAACTCGCGAACCCGCTTATAACGCGGTGTCCAGCATGGTTCCCGATTTTTTTTTCCAAAGAAAATATATTTTAAAATGTGCTGAACGTGAAAACAATCACGATAAGAATTGGTAAATTGGTAAATTGAACCTTGATACATACCGTATTTTATGTAAATTTTCGTACACGAAAAAACAATTATTAATCATTAATTTTTGTAAAAGCAAAATGGGAATACGGTATTTTCGATCTTTTTTGCAAACGTAAATCTTCTTAGTGGAAATTTTATGTCTGATAATTTAACGAATTTTTCAAATAATACAAAGTGATATGTACGAAAAATTATGATACATTTAAATAATTATTATTTTGATAACTGGATTGTGTACGAAGAATTAAAATGTACGAAAAAATACATGAAATACGGTAGCTCATTTTATCATCGGAAATGGTGATTATTGCCCGTAAAGAAAGAATCCATATTGTGAAATTTGCAAGTTCTAATAAGATATCACATATTATGGTTTTTTTTGGGTTTTTTTGTTGTTTTTTTTTGAGAGAGAGAGAAATAGTTGTCAATACACTGTAAATAAACAGTCTGGTGAAACAGCGATCAACGAAAAATTCTGGTAAATGCTAACAGGTGGCAACAGAGAATGAAATAAACACCTATTAAATGTCTTGCTATGTGAAATTCACGTTCTAATCCTTTAATTTCGCTTCAATATAAACACTATAATCGCAACTTATTCTCTTCTATGAAAACATGAAAAGAGTCAATCGAGAGTCACATCGAAACCCGTAGGTACTTCTGTGAGAACCTAATTACATGCCAGCTTTGTTTTGATCAACAACTTGGGGAAGTGTTTGTTGCATTAAAAAAATCAATTAAAAGAGACCTGTGTCGTTTTATCACTTTGAATATGTCTTTTGTACCAAATCAAGCAAGGGAAGTACAATTAAAAAAAATTTAAATTCATGCCAATAGTAGCATAAGTTCTTGGGGTCATTACCGTTCTCAAAATTCATTTTATTTGACCAATCGAAAATGGTTTCAAATTTTTATGTACTTAACATCACTAAAGTATATAATATCAGTAATGTACCCTAATCATTTGTAAATGTGACCATGGAGAGCAAAGGAAGTAAGCGAAAGGTGTACTCAGTGACTGAAAAGCTGTGCATCGTAGATAGGGTTCATAATGGCGAAGCGAGATCCAACGTTTGCAGTGAACTAAACAATTGCTGAGTTGACATTTAGAGGTTGGCTTAAGGATAAGCAGAAACTTCGGGATTATTTATATGATGTTGATTAAGATAATGGGATCAAACGAAAACGAGCACGGACTGCAAACGATATATTAGATGATGCTGTGTACGCATGGTTCACACAGCAACGTGAACAAGGTGTTCCCATCTCTGGAACAATTCTCAAGGCCCAAGCAGAAAAAATGGCAAAAAGTATGGAGAATGAATCTCGTTTTGGGGCAAGCCATGGATGACTTTGGAGATTCCAGCGCCGACATAGAATTAAACAAAATTCATTGTCGGGAGAAATACGCTCAGCGAATCAGGAAGCCTCATGTAATTATCCATACCAGCTCAGAGAGATAATCATCCGTGAACAATACACAGAGGCGGCAGAGAAATCAAAGAGTAACACAAAAAAAAAATAAAAAAAATGAACAGATGTTTTCAAAATGTGAAGTGATATTTGTCAAACATGTCACAAACTGCAAGTATTATCGTGTTCTAATTAACGTTATTTTAAATTTGTAGACCCATTACATTCATGTTGGTAATGGTTAACCCTTGTAAATTTTTTTTTTTTTTTTTCATTTTACTTCTACCGCAATCAAATCTACCCATCGTTCGATCGACATTATTTTTTCGAAATGAGTGTCGACCTTTTGTATAAAAAAAAATGTCTGCTTTTGATCAAACAATAAAACTAGAATTTATCCAATTCGGCACAAAAATTTGTGACGTAGTACACAATGTGCGAAGTCATACATGTGTTAAGCGAACGGAAACCATGTGGAATAATGTTTTGATGATCTCCTCAATATACTGTAAGTTATCCTGAAATTAATGTTACTCTGTGAGGAAAAAAGTAAGCAAAGTACACCGCTATGAAGAGATATTTATTCACAGTTAATTTTAGCACGATTATTAATTGATTATTCAACACTAACATGCCAACCCAACCGACCCCCCTTTTGCCTCTACGTCGATCCCTTTGTTAGTTTTGTTGTTTGTTATAGGTCCCTCGATAACTCGCGCCCTCGCTTATAACGCGGTCGATGTTTTTGGACCCCGTTGTGCGCGAGTTATCGAGGGAGTGGTATATGTGCAGGTCTAGACTTTAAAACTCCAATGCTGCCATTACATGCAAAAAGTTGTATACGCCAAATCATCTCAATAATACTGAATTTTGAAAGATATTGGTCCTAAACACCGTTGGGTTTCATTAAAACCAGATAACATCGACATTTCATCACATTATGAGCCATGTAATTTCTCCTTTGAACTGACAAACCCTGCCATTTTTCACATGTATACAAATTAATCCAATGTTGATTGGCCACATCTATCAGTCAACTGATTTCAGTCAAAAACTGGAACACAAGATTTTGAAGATGTTACTGTTGTAAACATATGAAGTATACACCACACTGTCAGATTGTCTTCAGCCCAGGTTCATCCTCCAAAATATTCCAGTGTCCCAGTTAATCACCAATATTCACCTGAGTCTTATATTTTATCGAACACACACTTTTTTCTTCCCAGATCTGCTTTTAAAAAAGCGGGTTTGCCACTCTTCATTCCATCTTGAATCATTATATACACCATTTGAGAATGTTGTTATCATAAGATTAGTAACTAACGGAATTTGCTGAATGTATCACATCACTACTTTTGTGGCACTCCTGAAAAACAGAATTATGAAGGACTTCATTGACTGAATTAAGTGGTGGCACTTCTTAGTTATAAACTGAATATTTGAACATCATTTAAACCTAACATCTTGATTATTTCAAAGAATGGTTTATGTCGAATAGCTTTTTTAACAAATCTTTTCCATCCTTCCAAGGTGAGTCACATTGGAAGAATGGCAAAATTTATAATATATGGTGGTATTAGTGTGTTAAGATATGGAAGAGGCCTAATGATTTTTTATTCAAATGGTCAAAGGTCAAGGTCATTGTAGTCAGAAGAAATATTACTTTGCAGAATAACTTTTGATTTAGAGTAAGTTCCTTGACCAGACATTGTGGATGGTGTTCACATAGAATAATAAAGAAGCCTAAAGATTCTGGGGTGTAACATCATGATAAGACTAATAGGAAAATAATGGTTTCTGCTAAGAAATTCTGCAAAGGATTTGCAACAAAGATGCTCTGACATGTCAGTCATGTGAGATTTAACACAGATTAACAACACAACTCAGTAGCAACTGTAAACTATAATTCAATATATGTACGATTGAATGCATGAATGAATCAACAAATGGAATACGATTGAATGCATGAATGAATCAACAAATGGAATAATGTATATATGTACATGTATTATGTATATATGTATGAATGGATGTATGATGAATTTAGTATTATTATACAGTAACATAAATTGGTGGATTACATTTATGAAAGTATAAAATTGCATAGTTCAAGGGATATTATCACACATGTACATATGATGAGTACTCATGCAATATCCTGTTTGCTTGTTCACTTAAGGGAGCACCACATATTTCATTTGATGAGTACTCAAGTAATATCCTGTTTGCTTGTCTATCACTCAGGGAGCACCACATTTTACATCTGATGAGTACTTGTGTAATATCCTGTTTGCTTGTCCATCACTTACAGGGAACACCACATTTTACATATGATGAGTACTCATGTAATATCCTGTTTGCTTGTCCATCACTTACAGGGAACACCACATTTTACATATGACGAGTACTCATGTAATATCCTGTTTGCTTGTCCATCACTTACAGGGAACACCACATTTTACATTGATGAGTACTCATGTAATATCCTGTTTGCTTGTCCATCACTTACAGGGAACACCACCTTTTACATATGATGAGTACTCATGTAATATCCTGTTTGCTTGTCCATCACTTACAGGGAACACCACATGCTACATATGATGAGTACTCATGTAATATCCTTTTTGCTTGTCTATCACTTACAGGGAGCACCACATGCTACATATGACAAGCTGGTTTTCACTGAACTCCTGGATCTGAAAAGTACCAACACCTCTCCAGCATGGAAGGATGGATTCAAGGTAGATTTCTCTGGTTCAAAACTAATGATAACCAGTGGCAAATTTTTCTCAGAACTGTAAGTTTGCTACAAATGATAGCTGTTGGTATCATAACTTTGCTGCATACCATGGTCCTGCAAAAAGTCTCTGCTTTTACAATCCTGTTATAGTATATACCAACACTCTCATTTTGATGAGAGTGGTTAAGATATGGTAGCATACTGATTTGTTTTAATGTAAGACCATAATTTTTGTTTATAATTTGCTACATTTGAAATAATTGTTTTTTTCTGTTATCAACTCTTATATAAAATATTTGGCTTATAGCATTACAAAAATTCATTTCAAATGCTGATCTTTTATTGTACATGGATTTGTAGAGAGCTGTTTGTTTCATATCCTTAATTAAAGTAGAAAGTGGATGTTAGTTGTCAGAAGTCATGGATATTCAAATTTTAGATATGGCCATATTCTAGTTGTTAATTCACTACTCTAATGGTGCAAAAGTAAAGATCTTGCTTTGCATCTCTTTGGTCTTGGGTTTGGTACCCAAATCTACAAGGGTCATGGTCACTTGTGCAAGATATGTGGCTTCCTCTGTGTCCATCAATTTGCCCACTTCAGAGACTACTTGATGCTAACCACATAGGAACTGAGAGTATGTTAAATCATTTGTTAAAACTTTTTTGACAACTGATGTGCTTTAGATTTCTCCAATATCATTGTGAATTATAAATAAATCATAAATCCTAATTTTCATAAATCAAATGAGATACAGTAACATCCATTACAAAAGCACAGCTGAAAATCTTTTAATTTTTAGGTCTACTGACTGGAAACTAAAAGAGCTTTTGTGATGGTAGAGTATCTGTTGTCTGCCCATTGTCAAGCAGCATTGTTCATTTGTAATACTCCTCCTTGACTACTTGGTAAAACATCATGAAATTTGGCACACAGTTTCACCCTGAAGTCTAGATGGTCCTAAATAAAAATGGTGGCCTTCTGGCATCCAACATTGAAAATCATGTTATTGCTACTTCTGCATGGATGGCCATATCAACATGGAGTTTTTACATAAAGATTTTTTTTAGATGGTCCTAAATTAAATCTTTGCTGCTCTGACCTCCATCATGGATGCCATCTTGAAAAATTTTTCACTCTGTTTCCTGAGTGAGTTTTCACTAAAATCTTGCATGAGATCTTGTTGGTAATAAATGAAAGTAGTACTAACCTGACCTCTAACACGGCAGCCTTAGTGGTCATCTGGAAAATCTTGTTGTTGCTACTCCTTCTGGACAGATGGACATATCAACATGGGGCTTTCACTGAAAGACTTCTTATTTTATCCTGTTGGTCTTAAATGAAAGTAGTGCCAATTTATCCTCCAACATGGCTACCAATGTGGCCATCTTAAAAATCTTGTTATTGTTAATCACGGTCAGATCAATGTGGGTTATTCACTAATGACGTCTTGTGAAATCTAGTTCTTCCCGAGTGAAAATTGTCATATCAGTATGGATTTTTCATGAAACTTCTGTGTTTAGTGGGCAGAGGTCAGGAAAATGTTTGATACACTAACAAACATTTGATTTTGGGCAGAGGTTTAGGTGCCAGTGTTTTCATATTAAAGTTTAAACAAATTGTTTTACTGTATATACTTGCAATCATTTCAATCCATAATAAAACTAAAATGTTACTGAAATACATCTGTACATATAATGAAACTAAAACATTAATGAAATAAATCTGTAAATAGAATGAAACTAAAATGCATATATAGATATAATGAAACTAAAACATTATTGAAATGCATCTTTAGTTATAATGAAACTAAAACATTATTGAAATGCATACAAGAACATAACAAAATTAAAACATGACTGAAATGCATACATAAACAAGTATGTAAGGTTTTTTCTCTCTAAAATATCAAACTTCCAGTGCACAGTGGTAAAAGTGGTTTATAATTAGTGCAGTTACATCAGAAAGGAGCACATATTGATACACTGTATGAAAACAAATGCATTTCACTAACTTAGATTTTGTATATTTGAAAGATGTCTTTTTCAAGTGGCTTTTTAAAAATATATGGTAATAACTATTTCCATCTTTCTTGAATCATATCAGTTAGACACTTTGCCACACATAGTAACAAGAGTGTTGCCAAGCCTAATACTTTCTCATACATAATAACAAGAGTGTTGCCATGCCTGACACTTTGTCAAACATAGTTACAAGAGTGTTGCCAAACCTGATACTTTGTCAGACATAGTAACAAGTGCTGCCAAGCCTGACACTTTGTCAAAATAATAACAAGAGTGTTGCCAAGCCAAACACTCTGTCAAACTTAGTAACAAGAGTGCTGTCAAGCCTTACACTTTGTCAAACATAGTAACAAGTGTTGCCAAACCTTACACTTTGTCAAACATAGTAGCAAGTGTGTTTCGAATCCTGATACTTTGTCAAACATAATAACAAGAATGTTGCCAAGTCTGACACTTTGGCAAACGTAGTAAGAATAGTGTTACCAATCCTGACAATTTGCAATACATAGTAACAAGAGCATTGGTTTTTGCTGCATTTTCAGCTTTTGAGGAAAATATGTTTGTTATATGCCTCATAGTTTGAAAATGGTTGAATTTTGAAAATTTGAAACACCTGGACTGACAAGATTGTTGGTGGTTTTGAGGCAACTCACAAATAGTGCATTCATTATTTCATTATCTATGAGCCATGAGAATTGGTCCAAACCTTCGCTGTTGAAACTTCTTGACATAAGATTAGACCTTTCATCCTGATTGTCTTTCTTTCTTTTATTCATGATTGTTCATGCTTGTTGTGTGTATTTAAGACCTATGATAACTCTGTTGAAAGTGATAGTGCATTGTCTTTCTTATGAACTCTATGATTGTTAAGTACTTATTAAGTGGCAACTTGCAACAACTTAATTTTTTAATTGCCTGTTGTTACTATGAACAACCAATTAACAGAATTTGGTTAGGTGCTTTCTATGCTTTATTGATTTTTCACTTTTCTTATCTTTCCTTGTGTCTGTACTTTTTCTTGAAATAAATCCATAAGATTATTATTGTTATGTCATTGACATCACTTTTAAAGTGCAGATTCTGTTTGATACTTGGTAACATGTATAACAGTAGAAATGGTATCACTAGGGCCTATCCATGTATATCTTAATCTGCTATGTTGGTGAAAGTGTGAAGCCAGGATAAAGGAACAGTGTCACCAATGCGCAAGATAGTTTGACACCTTTCATATGAAGATTTGCCATTTCATCCTTGTTTTTGTTAGGTAACGAGTTTGAAATTATTTGATTTTATATTTCTGAGGTGTAAATGTAAGAAAATGAATAAAATTTATGTTTATAGCTATGAATGTCTGACAAGTATTTTGCATTCAGTCAAAATACCATGACTGTCACACATTCCAGCATATATAAGGGTTTCCAGATGCTGGGTAAAGGGTTCTTTTCTAAAAATTGTGTTGATCTGACCTTTCACAGTGTCTGCAGCTGAGGCTTTCATGAAAATCTTGTTATTGCTACTTCTTAATGGATTGCTTTAGTAACATGGGGTTTCAAGATAAATATTTCTTATGCATTTTGTACAAAATAAAATGGTGCTGATTAGACCTCACAAAATGGCTACCCAGTGTCTACCTTTAAAGTCTTGGTATTGTTTCTCCTCCTGACCAGATAGTTGTATTAACACTATATTTTTGAAAAACACTTTTTTCAGTAAGTTGTTGGTTTTTTAATAAATATAGCAATGTCATGGGCCAAGGTGAAAGCCTTCTTATTGCTACTCCTTTTGAATGGATGGTCTTATTGACATGAGAATTTCACTAAATTTCTTTTTGCAATCTGTACTTAGTCCTATATTAAAATGATGCTGATCAGACCTTCAACATGCCTGCCTTGGCCACCATCATTAAAATCATTTTGTGGCTACTTCTTGTGAAGGGATATTTCTATCAGTGTGAGGTTTTTATTTTAACACCATAATAGTATGTTGCTGGTCCTCAATGAAAATGATGCTGATTTGACCGCCATCATGGTGAGATGTTGTTATTACTACTTCTCTTGAAGTAATGGTGGCATTGACATGGGATTTTCACTAAAACATTTGTGGCAGCATGTAATTGGTCTGGAATAAATATGTTGCAGATCACAAGATGCCCATGCTGTTGATTCAATGGTCATTGCTTGCATTTATGTACTTAATTAAGCTTACTGAAGTACGTTGGTTGGTACATATACCTATGAATTTTTTTGGCCAGACATTGTATTTAGTTATTTAGTTATTTTTAATTATTTAGTTATTTTTTTGACAAGTTGATACTCAGCACTCAGACACTGATTTCAAGATCAAATGTCAGGATTCATTATTTTGTCTGCAGTGGCTTCTGAATACGATGAAAACACAAACAAGTATAAATGGATTTTGATCAAACTAACTTGGTAGATATATCTAATGAATACTGTGAAAGATGCCAGCTCAGTAACATGGATATTTATCTGAGATAAGTTGAATGATCCTCCATCCATATCAGATTCTAGGTTTAATGCCATGGCAAAGATATTTGTACTACATTTATCTTGAGATCCTATCAACTCAAACAAGTATGAAATAGTTTGTTACCAAATTGGGTATGTTAAGAGTTTCTTAAGAATATCTGAGATGGTTTCAGTCCTCACAGGAAATATAATTCCTGCAAATTCTGTTGAGCCATTTGTTTCAGTGCCTTCAAGAGATTCTCGTGAAAAAAAACCAACTTATTCTTGTGAGAATTTATGAATTTTAATTAACTTGTCATTGTTAACAGTTACATACAACCCTATTTAGACTACTGTAATACAATATTGGGTAATTCAAATGATAAGAAACATAGCAAAGCTAGCATATCTTCAAAAAAGAGCATTTGGACTAATATAATCCAGAAAGAAAGCAAGGAAAATTTAGCTGGTAAGTTAAAAATATTACTATTAAAAACCGAATCTGGTTGAGAAAAGCCAAATTGATGTACAGGATATCCAATAATAGTGCTCCTGAATATTCCAGTATAGGCTACCTGGCAATACTCCCCACTTGTGATCCATGTCTGCCAAACAGTATAAAATTCCCAAACAAATTGGAATTATTTAATAAAGTTTCCAATACTCTGGAACTTTGCTCTGGAATAGTATTCCAGTTTACATTAGAAATGCCCACTCTATTTCCTTCTTCCAAACCCAGTATATCCAGTGGCTTCAGAGATGCAGCTAAAATAAATTCCTTTGTATGAGGGCCTCAAGGTAGATTAGTGCTTAGCTAATTGTGTTACCCTCTTTAAATAAAGTCATTATTATTATTATTATTATTATTATTATTATTGTTTGTGTTGTAATTTCAGCATTTCCCAAGAAGGGCTTACCACCGATACCTGACTGTCATAATCCATCTACAAGAAATATCAGTCACAATTGCCAAGGAAAATTACAAATATGGACTTCTGGAGCAGGTACTATAGTTCATAGGTTTCAAAATACCAACAGTTTACCATTTGGCAGGGTGTTTTTATCATTCTGGGTCAAGCTAGCTGTGGCAAACTATATTTTTAGCCCACCTTTGGAAATAAAGTTAAGCTATGGTACTACCCTTACACTAGCATCAATGTCTCACAGATAGAAGCATATATATATTTACACACTAGCTGAATGTTTTCTTTTCAAACACTGTTCATGCTAGAATCATGAAATTAAAAAAAGATATGCAACACTGTTACTACTACAACTTTACAACAAAAGAAGCACATTGTGATCTATATTTTATCTTTTACTGACGCTGGTTAAGTTTTTGTATTTTGCTCATGAACACATGAGGTTTTGGTATGTTATATGTATTCTGTCCGAAATAGAGTTTGGTGAGTGGATACATCATCAGACCTTAATGTTATCCATATCAATGGATAGGTTGCAAGTTCCTAGAATTCTTTTTTTAAGGAAAGGTTACAAGTCCCTAGAATTTTTCATGAACGATAGGTTACAAGTCCCTATAATTCTTTGTTGAAGTATAGGTTACAAATTCCTAGAATTCTTTGTTGAAGGATAGGTTACAAGTACCTAGAATTCTTTGTTGAAGGTATCAGTGACTGCAATTAATTTATTTGTTCGTCAGTTTTTGTACCAGTATCAAACAATGAATGCTTCTTGGGGAAAGAAGAAATATTATTTGGTAGCTACCATCTTTAGTTGGTCTTTAATTATTGTTATGATTTACCATACTTGCTGAGATTGGAGATTATATAAGCATTCTCACTAAGCAAAATAGAAAACTATTCTATTGTATTTTTGTTCTTGTTTCATGAATTCTAATAATTTTGGCTACTTTTATTTCTCTTTTAAATTCCTTGATCACAGTTGCATTGGGAAAAAACTTTGCTACCTCATGAATTCAGCCTTCCCAAAAAGCAAAATTTTGTCTTTTATGTCAGTAAGGGAGTCCACAGATATTACATGCTTCTCACATAGTGACAGGTGTAAGATGAAGTTGTTGCTCTTACAGTATGCACAGTGGAAAACCTGGGAAATTCTTTTACTTGACAAATTAAACCCTATGCAAAGTACAAAACTACAGACCATCACCTATATCATATTGACCAAGGGAAGAAACTCTAACCCATCACCTCCCCTATACCATCACTAGGTGGCTCTAGTTTTTACTCAGCACTATCAACACAGAACTGCATGACATGTGTTAATCATTATTTTTTACTTTTGATCAGTGTTTGTGTGAACTTTCTTTTGTAGCTGTGGACTTGGTTTATTCTGACTTTGTGCTCCAACATATATTGTTGGTGCATGTTGTTGATTATTTATTTGCACTCGCAGTGTATATATTTCCACTTATACAAGTAACAAATGTTGATTTTGTGCACTTTAAACATTTTTGAATTGTTATTTTCCAGGATTTTTTTATTATTGTCATTGCAATTAAAAACTGAGAAAATGCAGTAAGTACAGGAAATTTAAAGCTAAAAAGGACACATGTGAGATGTATCTCACTTGCATGAAGTGTTCCTCCTCAAAATGCAGTGTGGGTGCATTATGGTCAGAAAATATTTGGTTCACAGTGTTGCAGAAAAGCATCAAAAACAATGAAGTATCAGCTGGAGCAGTGCAAAGTCTTGAGTCTTCATCCAAGGATGGCACTGATTGCTAGTGTATTGTAGGATGTCACGATGGTACTCCCAATCCAAAATTGAACTTATGATGCTAACTGTGAGTATTACATCCAACAAATTGGAGAAAGAAAGGGTTCCAGAGTCGCTGTCTCCACATTCTTCCCAGATGCTGTTAGAACTGCCGTTGCATTGACTGGTACAGGAGGTGAAGGCACAGTGACCTCCATGGATAATTTAGAGCTTATGGGTTAGTGGGCACAAGTCCCCGAAATGTCTGACCATGGCCTTTGGGCCTGTCAGTCCATTCACATGGAGTATTTCTCAGATCTTGATTACCCGTTTCAACAACTTTCATGCTGTACAATAACGCTTCAACTGCCAAACAGTAAGTCCAGTCCAGGGGTCAGTCACTTAGATAAACTGTACCACATACCATTGGACATTTCTGTGGTATGTGGAATGATATGGGACTGACTGATCTATCCATTTTGCAGCACCTTCTGCACCGACGGTTCCAGAGCCAACCATCCAGATGACTATCCAGCTAACAGCCATGCATACTGCCCAACCAGTAATTGAGCTGATCATCTAGCTGGCCATCAGTCATGCTCTACAGCCATCTAAGCTGGCAAAACGTGCCTGGTCAACTCAACTAGTGTTCAAGGTATATCCATTGGAGTGATGCCATGATACACTTAGCCTTTTTACCATGCCTCTTGTGACGTTTGATATAGATGCAGACCCTGATAAGGATAATCCATGCAGTGAGTGTGGGGATAAATTCTGCAACTGATGCACTCAGATCCCAATATGGAATGAACTAAGTTCAGTTTTTATGTGGCTTTTGTTCAAATATATAATGTCTTGCCAACTTCCAAATGTCTGCCATTGCTAGCTGTGAGCCAGGCCTGTAAGGTCAAGGCATAAGTAGACTTGGAAGGTGAGATAAATATCAGACTGTAGGATAAGATCCATAATCCAGGTAATTCTAAGGCAGTTTTTTAGAAAGCCAACTGCCAGTGATGTTTTCATTACACTGGTATCAAATGTGTTTGAACACACTTACCACTGAGCTTCCAACATTACAACATTGCTGAGATGAGTATGACTGTCCTGCGATTTTGCAATGTGGACAAATATGTCTTTCACACAAACTCTGAGCTCATGCATAACATTTTGGCAACATCTTCAGAGTTGGACCTATCATTGCTTGCCATTTTTTAGCTTGCCTGAAAATTAGTAGGCAGTTATCACACAGGGAAATCTGTGACTAGTATCACCAAAGTCATTAACAGGGCTATGGAGTATTCAATGGTATCAGCTAACTTGGTGAGACAAGATGCCTGCTTTTATTCATCATCACACAAGCTGTAGCATTCCATGGTGCTCCATGCTACACCCATGTGACCACCTTACTATTTGGTAGATATCATAAAGGAAGTGAGGAGGCAGGCAGCATAGGAACTGCCCCTTGAACTGACCATGCTGCCTCTTGCATTATTCAGGCTGAATCTCAGACACAATCGAGGAATGAGGTAATAGGCCAAATACTGCCCAACAAGAGCAACAGTTTTGACTCCAATCAAATTTCAGGAAGCAACAAGCCCCAAAGTTTAGGAGGCATTTTAAATAAAGAGGATAGAAAAAAAATGATTTCACTTTCCACAAGCCTGAGATGTAACAACTGCTGTTGACTTGCCATCCTGGCTGCTCTCAGACAGCATATTGGTTTCAGACAGCATATTGGTCTCAGACAGCATATTGGTCTCAGACAGCATATTGGTCGGCTCCAGACTCCTTCATTTTCATCAGTGTTGGATCAAACTGGAATAAATGGATGATCTAAGTTGTTTTGGAGGGGCTTCTCATTTCATTTTACTCATCCACTTTCATCTAAACTTCTCATGATAGATATGACTTTGGAAAAAGTCAAAATTATGCAAAAGGAGATGCAGTTGTTGTTAATTAAGTGGGCAGTGGAGTTTTTGAAATTGAACTCTTCCAGGCTCTTTCTGGTGCTGAAAGCAAGTGGAAAGCTCAGGCTAGTTATCTATATCAGCCATGTCAACAAATGCATTCCCATGCCAAAGTTCAAGATGGAAACAGCATGATCAATCAGGCTTTCCATGAAAAGGAATAAATTTGCAGTCACTCTAGACTTCATAATGCATATTTCCAAGTACCTATTCCCCTGTCCTCTTGCAACTTCATTTTGCTTGCCTACCAAGGAAATCTATACCAATTTTGTGCACTCCCATTCAATCTCAACATCAGTCCATGGACATTCGCAAAAATTATCAACTGCATTGTCACCTTGTTCCAGTCAATGTCATCAACGGTGACTGCAAATGTATGATGTCCTCTAAAAACACATGGTAAATTAAATTCTGGTGAAGGGCATGAACAATCTACTGTCAGTTTTAGGTTACCAAGGCTTTTTAGCGAACTGGGAGAAGTTGGATCTCAACTCATTCCAGCATTCTGTCTACCTGGGCATGGAGCTTCTCGCCAATGTCAACCTCAGCCATATATGCATGGTTCAGATTATTGAAACAGTGGAGTTGATTTCCAACAGGGAGTGGGTTACAGCTCCTGCCACTTGTTGGCTTGCACATTACAGCTACATATTGGATTCTGCTTGGCCACTTTTTGGTGTGCCCTTTCAGATGACCCTTCTAAAACCAGTGGCACCCCTTTTCCATTTACTTGATCAGAAAATCAGGATCACAACCAAAGTAGCATTATTCCTGTGTCAATGGCACATTGAATGTTGAATCATGACAGGGATTCTTCTTGAAAAGCCCCAACTGGAAGTAACAGTATGTATATTGTTACAACTTTGTGGTCTTAAACTAAGTTACAGAAAAGTGTGAAAACCAACAAGTTTTGTAAAATTCAACAAATAATTTATTTCTCTTGAATACAAAGTAAAAATTTAACAAGAATATACAATATTGTGAATTAAATCCCAAATACAGTGGTCCCCCTCTTATACGGCCACCCCTTCTGCACCAGGAAAGTGGCCTTATAAGACGGGTGGCCTTTCCAGAGGGGGACTAATTTTTGTGAGAAGTATATGTAATGTACATAGTAAGAAAGTTACATTCTTCAAAACATTTAATATCTTCATTTAATATCTTCATTTAAAAGTAACAATAATTATTAAAAGGTTCTTCTTCATATAATAATAGACTTATTTCAACTGAATATGCATTAATAGTTCTTATTTTTGGCGTAAGCATATTATGCGAGCGTGTGTTGTTGTCATGCACATTGCAAAACCATTCAAGAATGTCATTTAAATCTTGGTACATACATAATTTTCTTTCCATTTGCTCCATTTTCCCACAGCTGCTGAATAACCTCCTTATCAGTTATGATGTTGTTTATTCGAGTCTTTTCAACATAAAATTATTTTATTCAAGTCTTTTCTACCTAAAATTGTTCGGCAAATCCCCCCTCCCCACCGCACCCGATGTCATAGAGTAGAATAACCGACTTTTTTCTAAAATAATTGTCTCCGTTTACGTGATGACATGTTAATGTTTGGTAATGATTTATTCGGATGTTGCTAACTGTATGTGATTTAATTATGCAGACGAAACTTTTGTAGAGTGGACGAAATGCCTTCTTCATAAAGGAAGGGATAAATGTGTTGTCATGTGATTTTTCGGTCTTTATCTGGTATCCTGTTTTATTCAAGGTTAATTTCTCTGTGTGTACCCATGTCTGCATAAAATCTAATTTTAGCCTATGCTGACCCTGTTATGATCTTGACAATTACATCCAGTTGTAATCATCAATGTTGCCAACTACAAGACTGATTAAACAATTTTTCTGCATTTAAACAAAGTGCCATGTGTTTTTAAAGGCAGCAATCTTGTCATGTGATTCATTAGTCGCAGTCTGGTACCCTATTGTTTTGACATTTCTTTACACGAAGAGAGAGAAGCCAAAATGGCTTCAATATGTACGCAGATTTAACCTGAACAATAGCACCTCGCGGCCGTTAGGATTTGTAAACTTGACAATTATTTTCAGTAGTAATAGCCTCTAATTATGAAAGTGAACAAGCTCAACATCTTACTAAGGGAAGCCATAAAGGCTATCAAACCATTTTCCTGCTGACTTGTGTATTGTACATCAATACTGCCACTTCTCAGTTGTTACTACTGTTCAATAATTGTAATCTTAACAATTATCAGAGTGACTAAACCGGACATCTCATGATAACACAGCAGTAAGGCTAATCAGATTACATGTACTTACTTTTTTGTATGGATTAAAATTTGAGTTTTTCTTGGCTTTATGGGATAAATGTGGCTTCTCGTGAGGCGTAAATGATGTAATATTAACCTTTGTGGTACATGTACTTTAGTCAACACTTCTGTCAGTAATGAAAACCTGCCATCAGGAAACAGAAATCAGATTACTTAACACATATTATGAATAAAATACTGGTTCTGGATACATATTACAAAATAAAATGCGGCCGCTTGTGAGGGGTAAATTTTATATTTTTGCACTAATATGCTGGCCGCTGGTCGCGTTAGCGGGGTGGCCTTTCGTGAGGGGTACTTTTGAACACAAACTCATCGGTGCTGATGGGTTCTAGCCATAAGGAGCGGGTGGCCACTGGTCAGGGGCGCCGTTCAAGAGGGGGACCACTGTAGTCCCAAAATTTGCATCACAAGTCCAAATGGATGAAGTTCCAGTTGAATTCCAGTAGTGTTCCAAATAAATTCCTTACTGAATGTGTTGATGTGCCTGTAGTCTTGAACATGCTAATGTGCCAATGGACTGGAATATGGTGATGTGTTAACAGTTTTTTGATGTATCAAAATAATATAATCCAAAATATCCTTTACTGAATTCACTATTAAGAGGTTGGTGTTAGGACTGGTCAGCCTGATGTCAGGATAATGTGACTGGGTGGGACATGATGCTACATGTCTGCAGCATGATACCCCAGTGATAGACATCACTGTAAACTGTCACGCTGCAGACATCATAGCTATATGACTAAAAAGTTGTTAAAGCTATATTAAAAATAAAAAAACACACACACACTCTGTATTCACTATAATTTCAAATTAATGTTTTAGTCCAAGAATATTATTAAGCACTTTGTATTTCCAGTGAATAATAATATTAATAAATAAATCCACCCAAGTTAAAAACTTAACACAATAATAAGACTGATTCTGCTTCAGATGTTCAGGCAAGAATAAATAATTCTTATGTCAACAAGATTATATACCCTTCCACTTGACCTAGGTTGCAGTTACCAATTTCTGGAAATACTCTGTCAACCTAATGGGAAAATTTCCATTCTAGACATTTATAAGGTCAGAATCAAGACTTTATCTTGAACTCAAATTGAAGTGTGTGTGTGTGTGTGATGATTCAGTCCCTTAATACCTACTAATTTTAATGTCCATATATAGAGATTTTATAATAGGAATTTCTATTATAATGCACATAATTATGAATTTGTATCCTTGCAATACTGTCATTCATTTGGCTATCTGTGTGTGCTTATTTCAGTGATTGCTATGTTTTGCCTAAATTTCTTTGTTCTCAGGCATGCTGCTTTAGATTTTAAGGATAGTTCAGTTTTGTATTGCTTTAAATGTATGGTCAGATGCTGTGATTTCTTGTTATTCTTTTTTCAATAATACATGATTTGTCAGAAAAACAAATGTTAATGCCTGTGGAAGTTATATCAAATTATTTCTGCCTACTTTTATACTGTATAACTTCTTGTAATGAAAAATATATTTTCAGTGACTGATGCAACTTATTTTTATGCCTTGTTTCGTGACTAATATGAAATAAACAAGAAATATAGCATGTTAAACATTGTTACATCATAAATTAGATTTGTATGCCTTGTTTCATGACTAATATGAAATAAAAAAAGAAATATAGCATGTCAAACATTAAGTCATAAATTAGATTTAATAAATAGATGAAAATCTAAAATAATTTTGTCCCCAGTGTGCTCTTAAAATCAACATCACTGATGTTTACTTTCTATTGTCAACATCAGCAGCATCATCACTTATGATTTGGCATGTTAAAATCCATTTCAGCATGGTCAGATAGATATGCTCTTCCAGATTTCTTCAAAAAAAATACTTCACTAAATCAAAAATACCAAAACCTTGACAACAAAAAAAACTTCACAACACAAAACTCTGTTGTTTTGAACAGGTACATGAATGTCAATTACATATCATATATATAAACACCCACATTTGTCTTTCTTTCCCTCTTTCTCTCTGTGTGTCCCGTATGCCAAACAAGAGTTTGTGAGTTTGAAACTCACTGTGGCATCCCAATTTTTAAAAATACTTTTGGGTACTTATAATACTTTTGGGGTACTTTTAATAATTTTGGGGTACTTTTAGGTTCATGCTTTCTTTTAAACATGCTCATCCCAATTTTTTTATTATCTTTTTAATACTTTTTTTTATTCCTGTCCTCGGATGGGCAATTACACTTGTCTTATATGTAAACACCCACATTTGACTCTGTATCCAGGCTGCCAGACAAAAGGTCGTGAATTCAAAACTCGTGGCAGCTTCCCAATCTTTTTTTTATTTTTGGGGTATTTTTATTTTCAAACATTCTTTCAAATTCACTCATCCCAATTTTTTAATTTTTTTTAATTTTTCTTTTAATACTTATTAGCCTAGTAGATGTGTAATTTATAAAAAGTGGTAGATGCAGAAATACCTGTACAAATTGGCCATTTTTACAAGTCTTTGTTGGTAATTTTCTGCAAGGCCTTATGGGTAAAAACTAACAGTGTATGCTTCTATGAGTTCACCCCAAATAGCAATCCATTTTTTTTTGCAAAAGAGGGCCTAATACCAGTCATACCAATAATACCTTTCAGAAAGTTACCACAATGACTTGCAGATTATGGGCAGTTTGTACAGAAATTTCTGCATTTACCATTATCTGCTATAAATTATACTTCTGTCCGAGTCTTGTTGCTAAAATTAGATCACTTCAGATATTGTGAAGGTTTGTAGTTGTCATTTTTAATTTGTCAATTCATTTTTTAGACAACTGAAAAGGGTATACATATTATACCATGTTTAAATGGACTTTAATAAATGTTGTATCTAATCAACACCAATATAAGAACTTCCATAAAGAGACACCCAATTCCCTTGCAGGCATGGACAGCGATGCAGGTATTCACAGAGAAATATGCAAACACCATGGCCTACCAGCTTCCCCTGTTTGCTGGATCACCCACGCAGCAGATGTTGAAGCAGCTGGCCAGGGAACCATGCAAGGAGTGGATGGAGAGTAACATCAGAAACAATGGTGTAAGCTGCAACCTTCTAAGTGATAAGTGTCATAATATCATGTAACAAAAATATAGTCACTTAGTGAGATAATATGTCAAAAATTGTACATCACTGTGAAATAACATCAAACATTGATATATAGTATATTAACATATATCATATCACATCATCATCATCATCATCATCAATCCCTTAACCTAAGAGGACGTTGGGCCCCACAGTTAACTTTACAACCAATTCTCTCCATCTTTCCCTGTTCTCCACTGCCCTCCGGGAATCTCCAAACCCCATGCCTGTCCACTCCTTAATGTTGTCTTCCCTCTTTTTCTGTCTGGCTCCTCTTCCGCGCCCTCACACCATGCCCTGCAAGATTGTCTTTGCCAATCCAGATGATCTTGAGACATGACCGTACCACTTCAGTTTGTGCTTTTTTACAGTGTCAAGAGGTCTCCATAGGATCTGATGACTTGTTGGATCCCACTATGGATCTGTTTGCTGGCCACATGGTCAATGTATGAGATGCCCAAGGTCTTGCAGTAGCATCTCATTTCGAAGGTTCGAATCCCTCTCTGTAGATCCGACATGAGCGCCCATGTTTCACAAACACACAGAAAGATGGATGTGACAATTGAGTGCATCAGCCTTATTTTGGAACCAAAAGTAATGTTGGTATCCTTCCATATTGGTCTCAACCTTGCCACTGCCACTGCTGTCTGGGCAATCCTGCAAAGCAGCTCTGGTCCAGAGCCCCCACCTGCGACAACTGATCCCGAGCACTTGAAGCCCATGACTCCCTCCAGCCTCTGTCCACTGACCTTTATTTCTGCACAGATGCCACCTATGTTGTCTGCCACCAGTTTGGCCTTTTCAGCGCTCAACCAAGTCAGCCAGTTCTTTTTCATTTCCTGCTAAACCATCAATATCATCTGCGAAGCGAAGACCGGTGATTGTCCCCCCTCCGATGCCAACAGTGCCCCTGCGGTCACGCAAGGCATCCTCCATGATCCCCTCCAGGAAAATGTTGAAGAGTGCAGGTGACAGTACACATCCCTGTCTGACTCCAACTGTTGTTTGAAACCAATCTCTTCCACTGCCATTAACGAGAACAGCACTGGTGGCCCTGCCACAGAGGTGCCCAACAACCCGCACCGGGCCTGAGCTGATGCCATACCCCCCACATTTGCCCATAAGGCCGCACGCCACACCCCACCAAAGGCCCCCTTGAAATCCATAAAGACATGGCATAGACTCCACCAGTGCTGAAGGCATTTCTCGCAAAGGAGTCTGAGACTGAAGACCTGTTCTGTGGTGCTCCTTCCTGCTTGGAAGCCTGCCTGCTCTTAAGCAATAATTCTCTCTGCTCGAGGCTTCAGCCTGTTGAGGATCATGACTTCAGCATGACTTTGCCCTGGTGACTGATCAAACTGATGGCTCTGCAGCTGTAGGTTTCCTTTCTTGGGGAGCACGATAACCAAGGTTTGAGTCCATGTGGTGGGCCACTCTCCTGTCCACCATATCTTGCCACAGATTGCTGCCAGGACTGTGACCATCTTCTCTCCCCCCGCCTGAATGAGCTCTGCCAGCACGCAGTCAATGCCAGCTGACCGTCCCTTCCCCAGTGACCCAACTGCAACCTCCACCCCCCCACAAAGAATAGGGTTGCCACCAACTTCCTCCGCCCAAGGGCAATCTAGCACCGCAGGATCCCCCGGGTCCCATGACTGCACAACTCCGAGCAGCATTCCATCCATTGCTTGAGGATCCCTTGATCACCTGTGAGGCCCTTTCCTGACCTGTCTTAGATGGTGGTAGTTTTACCTTGTTTATGGGTTGCGAGACCCCCCACCAGCTGACATGCCAATCTGCTGTCATTTCTGCTCAGACCACCCTCGATTTTGCAGCATTTTCTTTCTATCCAGGATTCCTTTGCCTTTTTCATGCTTTTCCTGATCATGTTGTTTATCTCTCTGTATTTTATAGCTCCTTCATGATCTATTTTTCCCTTCTTCAGTTCTTTTCTTTTGTCACATAGTTCAAGGACACCTGTTGTGATCCAATGTTTCTTTGTTCAATGATATTTGCCAATGATCTCGCTAGCTGTGCTAGTCACAGCTGTGTTGAATGTGGTTGTTAAGGACTCTAGGTCGGTGTCTTGGCTGTCCAGGGTTATCAAAGGTGCAAATTTACCACCTATCATTGCTTGGAAGGCTTCTGCAACTTTTGAATCTTTCAATTTTGTATCACATAGTAACATAATATCATGTCACAAAATTGTACATCATTGTGAAACAACACCAAACATTGACAACATAAGGTAAATATTTCACATAGTAACAAATATCATGTCACAAAGTAACATAATATGATGTCACAAAACTCACATTACTGTGAAATAACACTAAACATTTACCGAAAGTAACATAAATATCATGTCACATAGTAACATATTATGTCACAAAAATCCTATATCATTGAAAAATTGCCAAATATTGACATATAGCAAAATAAATACCATGTCACATAGCAATATAATATCATGTAACTAAATTGTACATCACTGTGAAAAAGTCAGACATAAATATGTCACAAAGCAACATATCGTCATATCGCAGAAATTAAATATCACCGAGATGACACCAAACATTGACAAATAGAAACATAAATATTATGTCCCATAGTAACATATAGCATGTCACATAACAATACAACATCATGTCACAAAATTTTAAATCACTGAAATAACACCATACACTGACACATGGTAACATAAATATCATTGCACTCCTCTGTAATTAAACTAGTCTGGTCACCATAATTTCAAAATTTGTAATAAACTTTATATAGTATAAGGAATTTCAGGACAGCAAGCAAGCTTCCCATTTAATTCATTTATGACCATTAAGATACAGTTTAACTACAGTGCCCAATGCTTGATACAAACTTGAACCTTAGCTGTAAACTCATTGAACCAGTTTGCTTCTATTATGGTTTGATCCTTGGATTAGTTCAGGTTATGTAATAAAATGGTCTCGATACATAAGTTAAACCATTAGAGATGATAGCAAAATCAAAAATTAGTGGTATATGGGACTCAATTTGTCCATTGCACAGTCTGTCCTTCTTATCAAGTCTATAACTAATACACTTTTAAACCTATTTGCATCAGACTTTCACTGTAGACCCATCTTGGGGTGAATATGTAACACATCAGAGTTGGGTCAATTTAGACCTACTTTCAAGGATTTGATATTACAAATTTTGTTAAAAGTCATGTACAGGAAATAATACCAATACCTTTTCACCAATTTCCACCAAAGACACACTAAAGGTGCAGTTCATTCTTCCTCCCCACGCTGTATATTGTGTATTGTGATAACAATTTTCACCCAACTTACACTTTCTTGAAGATGTACCATGTACCAAAACTGAGTTGCAGTGACCCACTTTCCAGTATTTTTAAATCACTTAAAAATATAAAAATATGTCTATGCTATAAATGCCAACACTTCTAACCTGCTGACACAAAACTACCACAGAGGGTGTATCTTAGGATGAATATGTGTAACATACCAAAACTTATTAGCCAGTGTGACCTACTTTCCATGATTTATTCAAAATAACTTCTAAATTGTTCCATTCATCCTGACTGGGCTGTAACTTCTATTATTACCTCATAAACAAAAATCTAGGAACATGTTGGTTAATTTGCAACGTATAAAATCCAGTATTTTGTTAAAAATTATTCTAGTAGGGAAGTAAGTTACAAAACAATTTACAATACACTGCTGGGTGAAATGGCAGACATTTTCCATTTGAAAAATTAAAATCAAATAGCTAGTTCATGACCCAAATATATGAAATGACTTTCTTACATATACAAAAGAATTACTCTGTGGTTTAATATCAATGGAAATTATCCTCCCGTCCCCAAAAAAGAATGCAAGCTTTAAATTAAATACATGTAATGCTAAAAGATGGTGTCAGATTTCAATATCTTTAACTGTATTTTCTCCAAATGTACATTGTAGATGGACCCAGAGATTAAGCTGTGTCAGTGCAGAAACTTGGTTGCAGTAGTTTAACACTTTTGAAGATACTGACTCATGTCACAAAAGCAGAGGAATCTTCTGAGTTCCTACTCAAAAAGAACTCTTTCAGACTAATCTCTCATAAACAGAGTCAAAGAGTCTGAGTTCCTACTCAAAAAGAACTCTTTCAGACTAATCTCTCATAAACAGAGTCCTCTATCTCAAGTAAATTAAATTTCAAAAGATCAGGATTATGCCATAGCCATGTGTGTTTCATACTTGTATCACTGACTTTTGAACACTTTTCTGTACTTTAAATTTCAGATTCATTTACTGGAGGGGTCTTCCATTTTTGTGCGACTGGCAGATGCTCGTAGAGATGATGAGCTAGTATCAGATATAACCAGCAGCAAAGTGGTAAGATGAATTGCCCCTTTTTGTTGAAAACTTTTTTGGGAAAGAACAGTAAACTTAAGATGCAAGTCCCAGAATCAGATACAAGACTGAGTGCATTTGGATTATTTAATGTATACATAATTCCAAGCATTCTTTTTAATACAATGGCCCTTATTTTCCAAAACCATGAACATTCTTTCTTTTATATCATACCTTCAGAATGTCAACAGTTATAAAGTTTGGGCCTAACGTTTACTGCTGTTCTCAAGTTATTGGCCAGGTTTGACCTTGGAGAAGAACTTTTTTAAAATTTGCATGTGATTTTTTATGTTTTTTGTGTTGCCGTAATGTTAATTAGAGTAGTCCTAAGTTTTCATATGCTGATTATCAAAAACTTGGGGTGGGCAGTTATATGGTATTTACCCATAGACTGAGCTGATGGCATGTTTTGTACAGTTTCTTTATTTTCCTTACATGTTTTATTTTTGTGCTGTTATGTATTTCTTTCTTAGTTTTTTCTTATTTAAGAATAATTTCAGTGTACCTTGCAATGTAACTGTTAGTCTCCTCTGAGTAACTGGCAACAAACAACAAAAGAAAACAAATGATGCAGATTTTATGTAAGCACTTTCAATAATGTTGAATAATTTTTTGAGAAAAGCAAGCCTATTGAATATTTTATATCAATTTGAAGCCTATGTAATGCTCCCAGATTACCTCCCTTTGTAACAGTTGTGTTGCAGTGTGGTTGGAAATTCATTTCACTTTGGATGTACAATACACATCTACATAGGAAGCAATATTCTTTTTGTACACATCAAGAAGTTTCAGAGAAACTTTTATTCCTTTGTGACTTGTTATCAATTTAATATTGTAGTGGGTTCCTAAATTGAAAAAAATTCTTCACATCTTCAAAAAAGGTAATTGTGAGACAACTATGCTTTTGCTAAAGCTGTCAATATTTTAGGAAACTTCTGCCAGGTACATGACAAGTCTAACAATCAGTTACCAAGTACCCAATCAAAGGGAAATTGTACTACATGTGAACCTGAAATTCTTTGTTGTAGGTTTATACATACCAACCCCCAAGAGAGGTAAAATCATAATTATGACTAATATTAGTGGCAAAAATGTATAATCTGAGCATAAAAAGAGCATGCCATAGTTACAGAAAATTGTATGAAAAATGTACATTTAATTTTGCTAATTACCTGGATCTGCAGTTAAAATTCTTGTCACAAATCAACTAAATCCATGTGGATTAGTAGTTAGTACCAAAGTATAGACACAAAACAAATTGATAAATTAATCATGCATAACACTCAATTTAACTAGTCTATATGTCTAACGTTTGCTGAATGGTCATGAAGTCTACAATGATGAATGCTGTATTATATCACTTTCAAATTTTTTCTTTCAAAATGTGTAAAGTGCTATTGATTGGTCTTTTTCCTGATGCAACATGTTCTTAATCTTGACAAAATCCCTCTCCTCTAACATTTTTCAGTCATATAACATTCATGAGACACAGCAATAAAGACCATTTTCTTAATATCCGATGCCAATTTTTTTTTTCAATTTAGACTGGTCATTACATATTTGTATATTAAAATATAATGAATCTGTGACACATGGTTTTACATTTAAGAAACCCATCTGTTTTCTTGGAACTGTTTCATGTACAGTTACTATTAATAGAAAATAAAGAAATTAGAGATCCAACAATAGATAAATTCACAGCAGCAAGTTAGTCACACAACAAAAGCCTCGAACTGTAATCGTTATTCTCTGTTTCACTCCTGATGTCTTTAATCTGAACTTGTTTTGTTTTGGGGATGTTTTTTTTAAATTTTAATGGGTACCCAGTTGTCCATTATTTTACCTGGGTTATTATCAATGGGCAAGTACCGAGGTACCTGTTGACAGCTTTGGCTTTTGCAGGAGGTTACATGAAGTGCTTTTGACAATGAGTATTTTATATGAAGTTAAATTTGATTTTAGGTAGCAAGAAACTAATTATTTTATGAGCTGAACCATTCATTGTGTGATGATATATTAAATAGCATATTTAAAAAGATGAAAGTCACTGATTGAATGAAAATAATTACCAGAAAAAAAAATTATGGAATTTTTTAGAATAAACTTATGTATGGGTAATTTGTAAACATAAGTAGGCTTGAACCTAAAACCATTTTCATGTTATCCCTGTTGCTGCACAAGTACTAATATAAATGGGGTGATCTCACCAGGTGGTCCTGTTTTACTGTTTTGATGAATGTTACTATATATATATATATATATATATATATATATATATATATATATATATATATATATATATATATATATATATAAAGTGATACTTATTTAGAATAAAATGGATTTCATTTACTGAGGAGAGAAGAGGAAAACTTCAAGATACAATTCTAATTTTAGCATGTACAATTCCAGTGATGTGCACAGAAAGTAAACATCTTAAATCACCTTTAGTTAACAATGTTTTACACAAGAGAGAAGTAGGCTTCATGGTCTAGTGGGCCAGTATTTTGAACCCCACCACAAAAAACACTACTACATAACATTCATACATACCCTTTGTCATCTACTACTGAATTTATTTTTCTGGAAGGCTTTATCTCCCTTGATTTGTTTTTTTAGTTCAATAATATGGAGAATATTTGTACCATATAGTCAGTATGATATGCCATGAAACCCTGCATCTACCACTACTGATACAACAGTAACTATTAAGCCTATTTTTTAATCAAAGATTTTTTGTTAAAGCCACCATGTTCAAAAACAACAGTCTAATAATAATAATGAGGACTTTATATAGCACCTAATCTTTAGAAGCTCTAAGCGCTTTACAACATTTGACAACACTTAAAAAACATATATAATGATATGATTACAAAAATAAAAACAAACACCACAAAATTAGAAACAGAAAACATACTGTAAATATTTAAGGTAAGGATACATTATTAGGTCTTTAATTCTGTTCTTGCAGTTGAAATAGGTGAGTTTTAAGAGTGCTCTTGAATGAGATCACTGTGTCTTTGTGTCTAAATGCAGTGGGCAATTTGTTCCACGTTGCTGGGCCCTGGTATGCAAAAGAGCATTGTCCATATGATTTCATTTTCATAGTGGGAATAATGAGAATACGAGTGTCAGAAGAGGAGTGTAAGTATCTTGCAGGTGTGTACACATGGGTGAGGTCAGATAGGTATGTTGGACTGGAGCCCGTCAGTGAAACGTAGCACAGAGAACAAATTTTGTGTTTAATTCTGGATGGTATGGATAGCCAGTGTAGGGTACAGAGCAGGGGAGAGGCGTGCTCTGATCGTGGTACTCTAAGGATGATCCGAGAAGCTGTGTTTTGAACTTTTTGAAGTTTCTGGAGTAGATATTGAGACGAACTAGACAGAATTGAATTACAATAGTCCAGTCTTGAAAGTACTAACAAACACACAAGTGTTTTAGTGGCATCAACTGAAAGATACTTGCGAATGCAGCTGATGCATCTCAGCTCAAGATATGCAGCCTTGCATATGTTCATGACATGTTGGTGCAATGGGAGAGTACTGTCAAGAGTAACACCGAGGTTTCGTACTGACTGTGTGAATTTAATGTTGGTGTTGCTGATATTTATTGTCTGAGGTAAAGGATGTGAATGAGAAAGTCTTTGTGTTGTAATCAGGATGGCTTCAGTTTTATCATCATTCATCTGCAGCTTGTTACATGTCATCCATGATTTCACATTGGAAATGCACCTCTCTACGCCTTGGATGGTAGCTTCAACTTCAGCTGGATGGCTAGATTTGTATATTTGGGTGTCATCAGCATACAATTGGTGAGACACTGGATGATGATCTATGACACTTGAGAGTGGCTGAGTGTATAGAATGAAGAGAACAGGTCCAAGAACAGACCCCTGTGGAACACCACAGCATAGATCAACTGGGCTGGAGTGTTTACCATTTGCGGACACAATTTGTGTCCTGTTAACCAAGTAGGACTTGAACCATAGTAAGGCCGTATCATGAATGCCAAATACATGCTGGAGACGGTGAAGTAATATATCATGGTCTATAGTGCTGCAGACAAGTCAAGGAGAGTGAGGACTGTAATCTTTCCGCTATCCAAAGCAGAGATAAGGTCATTGACTACTTTCAGAAGAGTAGTTTCAGTACTGTGGCAAGGACGATATGCAGACTGTACATTGCTAAAAAGACTGTTTGAATTCAGATGAGATACAAGTTGGGATAGAACAACTTTTTCTAAGATTTTTGACATGAATTGGAGATTAGAAACTGGGCAGTAGTTCTTTAAATCATTATGGTTGAGTGTTGGTTTCTTCAGCAGAGGCATTACAATGGCAGTTTTGTAAAATGATGGGAATTCCCCAGATGAGAGAGAGGTATTAATAACATCAGTTAGTGAAGGCAATATTGGATCTAAGCACTCTAGCACAGTCTCACAGATAATTTTTCCCCAATTAGCACATCTTAAAATTTTATTTGAAACAAAAATGTTCAACACAGAATAAAATGGAATTTTTCTCATGTCAGGTGGATGTGAATACTGACTACATCCCCACTGCTCTCGAGGCCCTATATTCCAGAGAGAAGCCTGGCAAGCTGATAGAGTCCATCATCCCTGCAGGAAAAACATCTGAACAGTTTATAGACAACCTGGCAATCAAGTTCAAAAGTGTAAGTCTCTGTTTTCAACATTAACTACAGCAGTTGGCTGCCTAACAGTTAGAGAAAAGCAGTTGTTCATAATGAAGTGTTCATTATTATGTTTTTCCTATTTGCACTTGTCTTAGGAGATCGAAGACATTAGATGTCCTAGAACATCTTCATGTTCATTTTTACCTTTAATTCTTTCTCCAAGCACAAGAAGTAAAAACACTGAATTAACCATAAAACTTGATGTCACAATTCTTTTGAAAACATCATCAGACAAAGATATGAATCATGCATATATTTCTGTTGAAGATTTAGGATATATTTTCACAGAAGGAAAGTGTTCAGAAAAGAATAGATGTTGGTACTTGTATTTATTTAGTTATTTCTGAAAAATGTAAGGCACCTTTCTGTCCTTAAACCCTTGCCACTGATACATTTCATACATGTTAGTAATATTGTAGAGCATGAAAGAAAAAGATCAAACTTAGGGTTATGTTCCCACATTCTCTAGATTACATCTTTATTCTTGCTGTTAATGTAATTTGTAGGTATTTCTCTTGTTTCGTTTTAAAACACTTTTTATCAAAAGATATTAATTAAGTAAAATTAAATAAATTGTATTGCCACTGCTGTTGCACTGATATTTAACAGATAAGAATTGCTCAAGTTTGTCAATATTGAAGTTGTGATGATGGTGTAATAATGTGCTGTTGTTGGAAGTAAAATACAAGATAGACTACCATATATACTCTCTTATAAGGCCAGTCCAACTGCAAACTGCACAGACCCATAGCACAATTTACGAGCAGGTCTTGGTCTGTGCAGTTTGTTAGGAGTAATCAGTAGAACAAACATCGCAGACCCCAATATGCAGCCACATTATGCTATGGCAGATCAGGATCTTTGTTGTTTACAGTTTGACTCAACTTATAAGCAAGTACCGATGGTAAATGCTTTTCAAAGTACATTGGTTTAGAGGCTGATGACATTCTTACTTTCCATTTTCAGCTGGTGTACAAGTTGTATGAAGAAGGCAATGTGTCATAGTAAGAAAACTTACAGGAATGTGCCCATGTAATGCCATCTGGAGATAGTAAATCACAAATCTTGATATAGGGAGTCAACTTTAGTACATTTATCAACATAGAATCGCTATCGGAATGAACCTGTACCATTATTCTTGGCTAGTGGTAGATGGCACAAGTGAATTGTGGGGTTTCAAGACCGGTTCTCTGTTTCAGAAGGCTTTGTTCATGAACAGAAACTTAAAAAATGGGAACACTACACTAGTTCTGTTTCACATGGCTTACTTTATGAATCAAAACTTCAAAAACTGGGAACAAAATAGCCCACAAGACTCAAATTCTAGCTGCAGGTTAAATGTGCAGTTAAGTTCAGTTAATGGTGATTTTTGTTTAGGTTATTTTGGTGAATACATCAAAATAGAGCAGACTTTTTACATGGTTGGGACAGGTTTACTCTAATGCGAGACCAAATTAACATTACTCATGAGAATTTTAATGGACATCCTTCTCTGAACATCATGCAGTTAAACTGATACAGACTGTAAGGAAAGGAACTTTTTGTCTTGGAGATTGCAATGAGTCTCATATCAGCTCTTAAACCATTCAGAGAAAGGTTCTTGCATTTGGTTCATGGACTGTGTAAAGCTGGAAATTGTCATATCAAATTAGAAGATATTTAAAATACGGAGATATACAAGTACAGTGGGCTTTCTAATGAACATTGATTTAGCAAAAACTCAGAATGATAAATAATTTATCTCTACTTTATAATATTCATGCAAAAAACTCAACACCATTTTTACCAGAAGCCACTGTTTCTTAAACATTGATACAATATATTATGTGACATATGTAAATGAAAAGTAATATTGGTAAAATTCAGGATACTGGTAAGATTATTATCCCAAATTTTATAAAGTTCTTAAAATTTTATCTCATCTTCAACAGGTACTATAGAAAGCAAAAAGGCACCCCCATTAAAACAAAAATAATCGATAAATGGATATAGTTGACTAACAAATCAGGAGCTTTATATGTCATTCATAAATGCATCTGTAACTTGTTTTTCTTGGACATAACTATGGGGGAGAGTAACTGTTTGACTGCAAGATCGATTAAGAGTTGGAGGTCAGTTCTGAGATGGACTGCCATATAAGTGGGAGTGTTTGAAAAGATTTTGATCAAATAGATGATGATAAAGGGATTAGATTTTCCATCTGGAGAGAATGGTCTTCCCATACATTAGAAATCAGTAATTGTGAGCAACCCGATACACAAAATTTACAGGTATTTGATAGTCCAACTTCTACTTGTAGTTCAGCTTATGGTGAAACTGAACCAATCAGGTTGGAAATTCCCATCCTGCTACCACATGATATAAATAATATAACATCTGGCTTGACATTGTATCTTGCATCTTAACTGGAACTTGTCTTTGTAGTTCAGAAGAAGTGAGATATGCTAAAACATGAGACACAGATATTTGTATTGGACAATCATCATGCAGATAAAGTATAATAATGTAAAGAGCAAATTGTAGGGACAGAGGACATTGACTTGGTTCCATCTGACCTATACTGAACCAGTAGATGATGACAATACTTTGAAGAGCTATAGTAATCTTGAATATCATTGTGGAAGGAAGGTATGCTTCCAATGTCTTAGAATGAACACTGTGGATCCAAGTTATTTCTAGTGCTGTTCCAATAAAACATGTTTGGGACACAGGGAAGGCACCTTTTAATGTAAAGTAGTTACCCAAGTATGCAGTTTAGAATTCTGTTCATTTTCATATGAATTAGTTGAGTAACTAGGGAACCTTGCAATAGTTTTTTTTTAATTGCCTTCCCTGGGTACCATGTGTGCTTATATTGAACAGACCTTAGTTGAATAAACTGCTGTAAATCAAATTATTTATGATCATAGATATTTTTAATTAAATTAAAATTTAGTAAAAGTGTTAAACACTATTTATTTTTGTATGTTTTGTTTGTAATTATATACTTTAATGTGTGTATCAAATTTACAGTCCCTTTACTCTTGATATTTACCTTTTTTTATATTCAGGGTAACAGCTTGAGTTTAATCTTGTTAAAATCAGATCTCCACTGTCCTGCATGAAGATCTGAAAGCAACCACTTAGGGGACATGTTCTGGTGACATATGTCATTACCATAATCACTAATTTTATCAGCCAATTAGATGAAGTGTTAAATCTTAGTGTTTGGAGACTGAGCAGTGTAGCTGATGAGCATCAATGTTTGCTGAACAATTTCGTGTTCAGATTTTTGAAAGCTGCATTTTCCATTTGGTAATTCAATGGTCACCAGAACATGACCCTAATTATCACTGTCAGATCTTCACCTGGGACAGTGGAAATCTTACTTTAATTAGATTGCACTGAAGTTCTGTAAGAAATATTAAGAACATCTCCAAGTTTTGTTCAAATAGGAAATAAGGATTGTCTTTATATATAGATATATAATATATATATATATATATATATATATATATATATATATATATATATATATATGTTTGTTTGTTATCATTTCAAATGAATGTACAACCTTTCCAGAATAATATATGCATAATATGTAGTTTTTATGTTAGTTTATCTAGATTGTACAGATCTGTACACTGACTAGTGTCCAGGAGAATCAAATCTTATAATTTGTGGATAGATTCAATTATGCAGAGATTACATGCATCATTGTTAAGTACACTTACATGCATCTAGTGTAGTGCCTTTGTATATATATTTTATATTTATTATTGGAAAAAACAAGGATTTGCCAAGCTGGACAAGTACCATGACTACTGTCAGTGTTTCATTGTATTTATAATGCTTATCAAACCAAGCTGTTCACATTTATTTTTCAATAGTAAATATATCCATTTCTTAGCTTGGTGTAAATATGCATATAATATTATTAGTGGTGTGATGATTATAACTGTCATTTAAGTTTTCAGATAAGTGCCAAATATATTTTGCTACTGTCAGCAATAACTGTACAGTTACATACAAGAGTCTATTTTCTTTTCTTTATGTGTACTGGTATATACTATCTTCTAGGTCCTTTAATTTTCAGTAACCATTTGTTAAAAATGTTTGATTTCCTCAACTATTTATGCCTCTCACAGTAATAACAATGTTAGAATGTAAGATACTAGTATATTAAAAATCTCTTCATGGAATATGGATGGCCCACCAGTGTCAGAAATGACCTTAACATAAACCTTAACCAAGCTGTAATGGATGAACAGATAATCAGAAAATGGTAACACCATATGCTCCCTGCTGGCATTGAACCAGTTCTCTTAAAAAAAGAACATATTATTTAATTTTGCAAATCAGTTTTCAGTATATTTTTATCACAAAAGCAACAAAATTACATTTTAGTTTTATCTAATTAGTTGTTCTTCTACAAATAATCATCTGTTTAGGTCATTTCTAAAATTATCCCAAATTTAGAACCAACATTCTCACCTCATTGCACTTTATGGTGTCTGCTATATTCATTTGATTGGTTTTATTCTGGCAGGAGAGTTTTTCAATACATCTGTGGTCTATATGATAGATCACTGCATGATTCAACACAGACCAGAAATTACATCATGACCTCGACATATGGCTTTCCAAACAAACAGATCTCAAATGCTGTACATTTGACATTCATTGAACAAGTTCATCTGTTAGACATAATCCTTCACCATTTTTAATTCCTTAATGCATGTGGGTTTCTTTAGTTATATGTAATATGTACCAATGTGGATAATAATTGCCCTTTATGATTTCCCTTTTTTCCTAACTTACTACTGTAGAACATGCATAAATCTGGCATGTGCTTTCAATAGCAAGGAATGTACATAAATAAGACTAATGCACTGCAATGCACGTCCACAGTCTGATGAAATACATTTTCAAATCAGTCTGAATTTTGTGGTATATAAACTTACATTAACAGGTACTCTGGGTTTAGAAAATGCACAATATAATTTTGAAACAGTTAATTGATTTATTTTTGTGGGTATAAATTAATGTGGTTTTGCAAAAACTGACATTTTTTGGTAGTATTGAAATTTGTGGATTGAGATTTGGGTCCTATTGTCTCCACAGAAAAGTCACTGTTCATTGGATTTTTATATTTGTGGTTTGTAGAAAACACAAAATCCATTAAATCCTTGAATAACATCATGTTGAAAGTGTACATGTTTTTACGAGAACTGGAAAGTCTGATACCAGTACCACTGTCAATGTGGAACATAAAAAGGAGAGTTCTGACAATCTGCTCTGGGTTTCAAGTAAATTCAGATTCAATTTAAGACTCCTTAATTTTACTGTTATTTCCAGAAATCAATCGTTTAATATGTTGAGTAAACTTGGCAATCTTACACGTACATAAACTATACTTCAAAAAGGCATATTACATGATCTACAATGAAATATTAAGGTGTTCAACTCCACAGTCTTCTAAAAATTATTTGTACACTTATTTCATCTTCCTTGGGTGTAAAATGAGGTTACTTTACTGTATATTTTGTACATCTATTTATTTCCTTTGTTTGATTATACTTTTAGAACTTGCAATCAATTTATGCTTTTAATTAAAAAAGATTTATTTGAGCTGTAACTGAAGGTGAGAAAATCTTCATTCAAGTTTATTATTACCAATTCACACACACACACACACACACACATATTCACCACCATCAAAGTTGATATCACAAACTTATTTAACATTTTATTAATAAATCCTTCAAATACGAAAAGAAACAATTATTTTTTAAAATGTTCATCATTAACTTTGGTTAATATTGTACAAGGTAAGAGGCTTCTCTTGTAGATGACACTGATGATGCAAACTGCATGGCATTCATGATATTGTTATTTGTTGACAAACTTCAATGGATTTTTGAAAATCCTTTCATCTGAAATGAGTTAACATATTTGTGCACTCAACAATATTGGTCAAATTTTTTTTTTCCCTTAATTATACTTGCATAATTGAAAATATTTATATAAATTATTCTAAAGAATATAAAGTCAGCCCATCTGGCAACCACTATTTATCTTCCTAGCCTTATTCTGGTACACAGTATAAAGTCTGTGAATGCTTACTTTTTCAGGATACCTTGTTTTCTAATCAAAACTTTGTAGAACATAGTCTCTTCTGCTGTTTTTTTAGATACCATATGCTTATGTCTGTTGCTGGCTCAATTCTGAATTTATATCTTGTATTTGCTTCCAAGATAGTTGAAAAAAATTGATACATGTACATTGCCCATAATATGTAGATGTATTCACATACATGAATGAATGGATAGATATATATATACCAAACCATGTAAATGAATTCATACATGTCAAAAATCTGATCCAGCTGCCAAACACAAATCCTAATACAATATAACTTGGAATATTTGATTCACTGCCTGTCCAAAGTTTTGGTTAGAGGTTTGCTTAGTTTCAAGTTTTCCTGGGTTGCAGACATTTATGTTTTACACAGGAACCAAGCAAGTCATTTGAGGGATGCTAAGTGTTCGAGTTTTCTGTAGTTTAAAATTTTATGGGGTCACAAATTTATGTCACATTGGTACTGAGCCAAGTATTTGAGTGGCTGATGTGCATTTTACTCAAGTTTCACACTGGAATAATAAAACTTGATAGCAGTAAGCTAACCATGCATAAACTGCTTAAATTTCATGAATGTTAGTGTAGGCATGATGCAATATGTTTTGAATTGAAGGGTGTGTTATGGATATTTAACAACTATGCAATTACAGTATATATATATATATATATGTATAATGCAAATTCTTCATCAGTTTTTTTTACTGTGTTTCTTTTGTGTGTATATGTTTACCATACAAGGTATCCAATATATCTGTGCCATTGTAACACTTATGATGCAATAGTTCATAATTATCTCGAGAAAATACACTTTTGTATGGAATAATTAAATATGTATTTGTTTTAAAAATGACTTTTCTTAAAAGTTTAATTACATGTTTTACACAGAGAGGTCATATACATGGTATATGACCATAGGTGATTTCCAATGATTTCTCATTGTTGTTCTTTTACCATAAAATCAGACAGAATTCCATTGTCTGTTAGGTCAATTAAAGGATGATAAAACAACTTTTAGATAAATATGCTCAGTCAGCTGTTGGGCAGAAATTGCAGTATACTGCTGTTAGTATTTCTTGCTCTTTTTTTAACTACAGAACAATTACAAATGCTCAAATTCCATCCATATCTTTCAGCAGAAATGCATAATATGAAAAAAGCAATTTGTATTGATGCACTGTTGAGTTTTTTAAAAACAGAACATCAACTGTACGTTTAGTGAGTAACTTGAGGGCAAAAAAATGATGCGGTTTTATAATTGGATTAACAGGATGCTACCATAATGTAAGAAGGGCAGGTTGCATGTCCATGCCATTTCTTACATGAGAGAACACTTTTCTCACCCATGAGACAGAGAAATCTGTCTGTTTTGCTAACCTTACTTTTTCTATCTCAGTCTGGTTATTTCAGACTGTCATCTCAGTCATGGTGTCCACGCACTAGGAACTGCTTTAAAAAGAAACTTTTGCTGTCTTCTGCTGTGCCTGATGGAGATGTTATAAAATCCAACAACAACAACAGATATAAAATAAAAATATCTGCTTTTTTCATATTACGTTCATTGATTAAATGTGATAATACAGTAATAATATCAAATGATTTTATGTTTCTATTTTCTAATAGGTAGAACTTGTGTGCTAAGGGTTGACAGGTCACCCCATTACCATCATTAACATATTCGTCTTATTGTGCAGTACATGTGTTTGGAGAAACAAAAGCACATGGCTCGAAACGCTCATTGCACAATACTTCCATACATTACAATTATAACTTCTTCTTGATTTTTTTTCCTTTTATGAGAGCTAGATTCTACTTAGATAATTATTCAAATTTTCATAAAAGAGCACAAAACCTGATTACCATTATCTAGAGTGAGAATCAATAATAATACCTGATGATTACTGAGTTTTAAATCTAACTAAATTGCAAGGGTGATGATTATTTTAATTTAGTTTGAAAAATTGGCTGAGAAAAATATTCTATGTCAATGTTTGTACCAAGACATGGAAATCCCAGTTGCGGGTTAAATTATTTGTCTCCCCACTTAGTTTAGCTTCATGGGAAGACATAATATAACTTCTTGACTGGAATTTCTTTGTCTCAGTCCAAACCCCAACATAGATTCTATTAATAAGTATATCTATTAAGTTACAGTATTGGCTGATATGTGCCAACATGAAAACATAATGCATTGGCATACCTGGGTTTCTGCTGTTCACAGATGGGCCCATGATATACGTAAGTAATTATCTTAATGGACTCTCACAAAATTGCTCCATCAATGTGATACCCTCTCATCTTAATGTTCAATTAGATTCCAATTTTTTACATGTTTGTTTACCCTATCACAAAGCATATTTTTTTCTCATTCTAAACTAGATGCATAACTAGTATTAATATTAGTTGTAGACTTCATTCCAATAAAGTTACAATTATCTCACCATACTTGATGACAAATATACCAGTACCACTACATACAGTCATAAAACACATATTGTACCCCTTTTACAGGGCAAAGATAGGTGCTTCAAGCATCTAACAAGGGTCATTTCTATCATCACTCACTGAATGGAAAATGTAGCAAACAATCAGATATATTCCAAATATACAATTGTTGGCCTAAATTTGGTTATCGTTTCATTCTGATGATAAACAGAATAATCTTATGTAAAATCAAGATACACAACAAATTCTTGCAAAGGATTTATTTGTGAAGGCACATACTATACACAAGTAAAGCAAAATTCAGTTTCTGTCTGACCCCACTCATTCTCTGAGAAGAATTTGGCTTGTAAAGGATTACAATGTAGCAGTCTATTCAAATATGATAACACAAATCAAAAGACTGCAGCTCAGAACAATTTCTTTGCGCAAGATACAATCTGTAGGATCAAGACACAATTTCAAAGCTTGATTTGATTCACAATTATTAGCTTAAGACAATTTCTTAATTTAAATCACAATCTTTAGGTTCAAGGCAATTTCTTTGCTGAAAACACAATTTACAGTTTCAAGACAATTTATTTGTTCAAGACATAATTTGTAGCTTCAAGACAATTTCTTTGCTCAAAACTCAATTTCTTAGTTCAACACACAATCTTAGCTTCAAGATGCAATTTCAAGGGAAGTGATTAAAATCTTATTAGAGATGAATACAAGACATGTTGATACCAGATATTAAGACTGTTTAGACCCCAAATATATTGCTAGTAACAAGTTGAGTACACTACTGCCTTAATAACTCGCACACTGATAACCCATGAACCCACTTATAATGCTGGGTCAGGTATAGATACCATTATTTAAACTAGGAAATACCAAAAACTTATCCCTATTTGTTAACATGAAGAAAATCGAAATAAAAAATGAGTAACTGAACCTTGATATATCGCTCATTTTATCATTGGAAATGGTTGATAGTACAAGGAAACTTAAATCAACATTATGAAATTCTAAACTTTTAATAAGAAGTCATATACTCTGTTAAATTTTCTTTCCAAAAAACATTCTTTGTACACCTTAAATAAAACTATTCAACAAAAATTTTTATCCATGAAAATTACACTAACATCCAATGAAGGCAGCACTTTAATAAATAAATTCCAATTAAATAAGTTTTTTTCAAATGAAATTTGTGTCTTAGTCCTCTTTCAGTTTGGTTTAAGTGCAGTCATCATATATGCAATGTGTCGTCTTGTATTCAGATGTGAAATATGTCAATCAACCGTAACAGATATGTTCTCGTACATTTCTCTGAGAACCTAATTAAGTGCCAGCCATATTTTTATATCTGCCCCCCCTCTTTTTATTTTTTCATTGAGGTTCCTTGGTAACTCACATCTTTGCTTATAGTACGGTCAATGTTTTTGGACCCCTGATGTGTGCGAGTTATCTAGAGATGTATTATGGTTCACATCAAAACTCCAAAAAGGGAAATCGATTTTATTCTCAGCAGCTTCTATACATTTATGAATAAATGTAGCAATATGCTACTACCCTCCAAACATTCAGCCAAAATGGAACCTTACAAGGTTTTCTATAATAAAATTTGTTTACATGCGCCAAATGGTAGAAGCATACAAAAAAAATTTATTTTTATGTTTCTGGTGCTCTCAAATATGCACCGAGTTAAATTTTGGAAAGAAACTATAGCAGCTCAATTGGTAGAGAACTGGATTTGTAACCAAGGGTTATGGGTGTGACATCCATCCAGGTCAGCCACCTCATGATGTCGTTGGGAAAAGCATATTGCTCCCATTTCCTTAGCATGATATAACCAATAATATGTTAAATCTTCTTCTAATATGTGAAATTCTTGCAAGTGAATGAAATCCCAAGATTTCTCAACCACCAAACCAAATACTGTATCTTCAAAGAACTTTTGAGACAAGAACCTATAAAAAGATAAGTGCATTCATTCCAATACTGCACCTAAAACAATGGGACAAGCAGATTTGCTATCTACAAGTAGTCGAGGACAGTTAACTCTTTCTGAAGTTGCTGTCTAATGCCGGTAATGAAGTTATGCTGCAGTTTTCAGATTCAAGATGGAACATTTTGATGGAATAATGTATTTTACAAAATCAGACATCCAACTTTGTTCTCCATATTTTTCCATCATGTTGTTCTATTTAGACAGGATGGTCACTTCACCCAGAATGCCAACTCCACTGTGACACCTTGATAAATATCAAGATTTCACTTTAATTCTTCACTTTTACTTGAACTGTGATCAGTGTACAAAGGGGGAGAGAAAACTTAGACTGCTGTTGGATAGTCATAAGTGTTAGGAGCACAAACCTGAGCTTCTGATTTTTCAAACCATCTGATTTTGGATATGCTGTTGACTTGTGCAGTAACAAGCAAAATCACCATCTCCTCAAAGACCAGAGAAAACAAACAATTTCCTGATACACCAAGGCAATTCCATGATAGAGATTTGGCTCCAAAATGTGGTGGCATAAAAAATGATTTGGTGACACATTTTCAAGACTGGCAACAATATTGACTCCATGATTTTAAAGACTAGTTTATGCCCTGAATATACACACAAAACCCAAAGACACAACACTGTAACTATCTGGCATTTTCATTATATTGCTATCATTTACATACTATATACATCTCTAAATTTATTATACTTATTCTACTAGTAAACTGATGTTAAAATGAGTACAAGTGAGCCCTCAAACATCCCAGGCCAATACAAGCAATGTAAATCTTGTCCAGCATTGTATCATAATATTTCTCACTGTATGTGCATGCCACCAATTCACGTATCATAATATTCCAAGTATGCATTCCACCAATGCATGTATCAGTAATACTCCTCACTGTGTGTGCATACCACCAATTCATGTATCATAATACTCCTCATTGTGTGTGCATGCCACCAATGCATGTATCATAATACTCCTCACTTTGTGTGCATGCCACTAGTTCATGTATAATAAAATTCCTCACTGTGTGTGCATGCAACCAATGCATGCATCATAATACTCCTCATTTTATGTACATGGCCACCACTTGATGCATCATAATACTCCTCACTTTATGTGCATATCACCAGTTCATGTATCATAATACTCCTCACACTGTGTGCATACCATCGATGCATGTATCATAATACTCCTCACTTTGTGTGCATGCCCCCAATTATGTATCATAATATTTCTCACTTTGCATATCACCAATTCATGCATCATAACACTCCTCACTTTGTGTGTGTGTCACCAGTTCATGTATCATAATACTCCTTGTGTGTGCATGCCACCAATACATGTAATAATTTTCTTTTTTTGTGTATTTCACTTGTATCTGTCAAACATCTTGAATGATGGGAGTTTTATCAATGTCTTGAACATCTTTTTTTATTATATCTTGTGCTTTATCTTCTTCATTATGTTGCTCTGTTCTAGTGCAGCTTTTCTCTTCCTCTGAAAAAGAATATTTTCTGACTAAAAACACACTTCTTCTACACAGGTGTCACATTTCAAAATTTTCATAGGGTATGTTCTGAATGCTTGGGTTTTTTAAAAAATTTGATTTTGATATTATAGGAAATGAAATAAAATTACATTAAGAACCTACATGAACATGTGCCTTCTCAAGTTGGGAAAAGAGCTGTTAACATTATACATTTTTATAATGTCAGAGGCTATCAAATTTTCTCATTCTGAAGAACATAAAGGGAGAAAAGTGACTAAAAATGCATAACAGTATTAGCTGAGATGTCTGTTAATTCAATGTTATCTGTCTGTTAATTCAATATTAGCTGAGATGCCTGTTTAATTTAATATGAGCTGAGATGTCTGTAAATTCAATATTAGCTGAGATGTCTGTTAATTCAATATTAGCTGAGATGCCTGTTTAATTTAATATTAGCTGAGATGTCTGTAAATTCAATATTAGCTGAGATGTCTGTTAATTCAATATTAGCTGAGATGTCTGTTAATTCAATATTAGTAAAGATGCTGAATAATTGCCAGTGACCTTTTTGACAGATACTTGGAAATATGGCCAAACAACCACCTTCACCCTACAAATAATTTTCAAACATCATTTATGCAATATGAATTATTCAGATCAGCTAAATCTTTATTTTTTCAAAACAATGCATTTGCATGTTTCCTCTAACTTAAAAAAAAAATCATCATTAATAGAAATATTTAACTGAAGTGGAATATTATATGTCCACTCTGACATAGGCAACTGCTTTTATATTCACACGTGAATGTACTGTGGCAACTTGATCTGAAGATCAGTGCATGACCCAGGGTACACAACTGTAACTCATTGCCTTTAAACGACTTGTCTTGCAAAATTAAGGAAGTAGGAACTATTTTTCTCTTGATAAATCAATAGGTAATAGCAGATGACTTACATTCGGTGTGCCTGGTGTTCCCATTACATCAATACATTCTAAGAATTTAGTGGACTTGGGTGAGTCTGGCTCCTCTCCAGTTGGGGTTGTGGGAGTTATCTGGAGGTCAGAAGTTTCTGGTTTAGGAATATCTGGAATTGGCTGAAGAAAAAGGTATAATATTATCAGGACTTTACCTTAATAATGTAAATTGTAGTAACATTATTACAGTGGAACTTGCCTATTGGGAAATCTGACCACAGCTTTCACAAAACGTTCTCAAACTCATACACCAACTCAAATCAATGATTTTCACTCAAATGCCACCTTAACTTTGATATTTCTCACAATGACATCACAAGTTAAAAACTCAACCTTACAGATTTTTGCTCAAATATTTGAGTCTGCTGTCATCCAGTCTTAACTCTGATATACAAGATGGCAACTGTCCCATTTTGTCATCTACTTCAACATTTTTTTTCTCTCCCAATATTTCCAAAAGACTTAGTCTCTCCAAAAGAATTCAAGATATAAGAATTGATATGACAATACTGAATGTGAATTGGCAAAATTGACAACTTTGCTGAAGGTGTTCAGTTTTGAAGAGTTGAGAGGAAGTGTGTGCCACTTATGGCTGTATTTATTGGTTACTGCATTTGTATGGGAAAATATGAACGAGTTTTTTGGATGGATATACTGCACGACCTTGGGAGTGCAGTATATCCATTCGACAAAACAAGTTCATATTTTCCCATACAAATGCAGTAACCTTTTTATTATATGCTCATTTTCTTATTCTACCCAAGGCTTAATTATATAAACAAAAATACACTACAAGAAACAAAAGTAACTGAATTTATGCTGTATTCCAGACTAAATACACAAGCGCAGATTCGTCATTACACAACAACAACATTATTAATGCGCACATAACTCCACCCAGATCAATCTGAACTTAGTCGCACACTAGACATAACTTTCGAAAGAAAATTGTGTTTTGGTCTACTTAAAATTGAAATGTGTGTGTGTGTGTGTGTGTGTGATTTGGATTTTTAACGTAGCTTTAACAATTTTTCAGTCATATCGCTACGATGTCTGCAGTGTGGCAGTTTATAGTGATGTCTAGCACTGGGGCATCATGCCGCAGACATGTCGCATGATGTCCCACCCAGTCACATTATCCTGACACCAGGCCGACCAGTCCTAACACTAACCTCTTAATGCTGAGCGCCAAGCGAGGCAGCTGTTAGTACCATTTTTGTAAGTCTTTGGTATGACTCGGCCGGAGATCGAACCCACGACCTACCGCATCCGAGGTGGACGCTCTAACCACTAGGCCACCGGAGCGGTTCTAAAATTGAAATTTGGAGTCGTATCGTGAATGAATGTGCATTGCAACAACTTTTCCATTTGATCTGGAATGAATAGATTTTGGTATTTTTGTTGATTCGACGAAATTCTGTGATTATGGACCGGATTTATCTACACGAAGTACATTGGATTTCAGCAGTGTCTGTGCCAATTCTACATGAAATACATCGGATTGAAGCAGCAAGGGAGAAGCATGTTGACATCTGCAAGTGTGTTTCTGTTCTGTCATTGAATATTTGAAATCATAATGTGGGAAAAATATGAAGTCTTTCAATTGCAATTATCGAAAAGACGCTATGGAATTTAATGTTTATTTCATTTTGAGTGCAGTAAGGAGGATGTAACTGCACTTAGAATATAGTCGAAATTACAGTACAATTTCAAAATGTGTAATCAAGCTTGAGAACCCATGACATGGCTCATGTAATTCAGATTTGCAGAACTAAGAAAGTACATTTTGAGGAAATTCAGGATTTAAAACTGTAAGTATATTTTTTGCCATTCTTATTACCAGCTAAAGAAGACAGTTTATGCCTTGTCACTTGCATGTTATTTGTAAGGACCCAGTCTGACATCTATAGCTAGCCTAAATCTGAAACATTGTATCAAAAAAGTTAACACGGAATGTACCAAAGCAGCTGGTATGTGGCAGTCCACAAAACATCTCCTTTAGTTCATTCAGAAACAAATTTAATCAACCAAAACGTAAAGCATCTACTGCAAGAATGTACATGATTTGTTTACAAAGTAGTTCCTAATACACTATTGGGCACATGTGAGTTCAATATGAAGTTGCGTGCAAGTGCAATATCGTAAAATATTGAACGATTCTGACAATGTAAAGTTAACAGAGAAAAAAATGAGCATATAATAAAAGACAGTATACATAATGATATTAATTTTATAAAATTTAATAACAAATGTAAATAACTGTGTTGGTTCAGTTTCATGATACTTGATGCAGTCTGTCTAGCAAAATGTGATGGAAAATGTGAAGAGAGAGAAAGCGAATGTACAAAATGACAATTTCATATGAGAACATCACAACTTGTGCACTTGCTTATTCTCATGGAATCTAAGCAATACTGTACATAAACTGGTCCTCCAGTTTTCCCATCACCATCTGTCTGCAGGACCAGTATGCCAAAAACTGACATGAGATGTAGAAAATTATGTTCAGTAGCTTCTACATCTGATTAATATTTTTATAAAATTTAATATCGGTATATCAATATACTTATGTCCTTCTGCCCTTTTTTCATCATAAACACCCACCAACCCTTTTTCTGTAAATCTCCCATGGATTCAATCTTGCACGGTTTGTATACTGTTTGAAGAGTAAACAACTGCAGCTTCTTTCTTTCAAAATAAATAGTCACTAAAACCAATATAACAACAGTAGTAAACTCTTTCAATGTGATGTAATTGCTCCTACTAAAATTTTTTTAAAACTTATTTAAAACGTTTATGTAATCCATGCTATTTTCTTGTAATATACAAACACTGGCCAATTAAGTAAGATAGAGCTGATTTATTTTTAAAAAGCTTTGCTTCTTTTCTTCATGGAAACTGTGAAAAGAAATTCCTGTAATTCTTGCATTTGAAGATAAGTGAGAGGAAAAATGCACTTAATGATGTTAAACAAAAATGTCTAGCATAATTCTTCTTGTCATTCGTCTTTCTTCTTATCCCATATAATCCCCCTCACACTTTCTCTCATGTACATACAGAATAATTAATGTGTACATCTAATATATTTTTCTTGTCATTAGTCTTTCTCCAGATCCCATATAATCCCCCTCACACTTTCTCTCATGTACACACAGAATAATCTCCATGTACATCTAATATATTTTTCTTGTCATTCGTCTTTCTCCTGATCCCATATAGTCCCCCACATACTTTCTCTCATGTACACATAGAATAATCTGTGTGTAATAAAAAGTTTCAAAATAGTGTGTGAAAGCAAGCCATCAAAGTTTTGCTACAGGTTTTAATATTTATCAAAGTTAAACAAGAATAATAATTCAGTAAGGATTATTTACAAAAAAGAAAATGAGATCATATGAGACTGAATGATACTAAATGAGTATCTCTCAATAATCAATACAGGTATGTATATGCATATGCAGTAGCACTCATGACACCTCAGCACAAGAGTAGTTACGCTGCATCTATTACAGGTCAAGTTCTAAAAATGAAAAAAAAAATTAGCTGCACAAACATTTAGGAAGATAAACCCTTTGAAATAAATGTAATCATTAACCACAACAACAAAAAAATAATTGTAAATATGTTAAAATTCTGTAAAATGTACATAAAATAACTGGTAAAGGTAAGACATTAAAATCCTTAAAGCATAATTAAAATTTGTATAAACTACATTCCCTTAAAAGGTCTCAGATTTTCTTGGGTGGTATGTCATCATGCAGTTTCTTAAAGCATTTCACGTCTAAATACTTCTGCCAAATCGGATGGAAACCTTTTTTTTTTGTCTAGTAAAAGAAGATTCATCAATAACTCAAATCTGAACATAATACCTTAGGAAAACAAACTACCACTTCACAAATCCAGCCCAACAAGGCTAAAACTTGATAGCTCTGAAAGTTATATGCCCACATAGGTGGCAGTTAGAATGATCTCCCCTTCATACAGTCATTGGCCCCAAACCCTATCAATACCTAAGCTTCAACCAGATCAGAGTGCATGCTCTCTATGGATACAGCTGCAGGAAGTCTGGGAGGGTGTATGGGTATTATCAAAGAAACAATTTACTAGAAAAGATTGGTTTCTTCCTCAAATGCACAACCCAGTCATAATAATTTTGGAAAATAGGTAAGAGGTGAATGGAGTTACATTCTCTTATTCCAGTGAGACCTTCTCCAGTCTCCTAAGGTATTAAGGCAGCTTCTACATGCCAGGGAGCTGCTTCTGAGAGGGTAAAAGTTTTCCTCCCACAAATCCAGTGGAAGTCATGAAGCCACATCAAATGTAATTTTTATGGTGACATCCCTAACTTCAGGTGGTGTGATTCATAGCAATTTCAGCTAATACTTGGTTAATTTCCAGTATGTGGAGTGGATAACCCATTTTATCCAAGAAAAAAGTACCTGTACTTATATGTCCTTTCCATCTTTGTGAACAGCTTGGTTATTTTCAGGTACCACTTAAGAGCCCTCAATGAGTCCTACAGACAACCTAGATGAGGTATCTGAGTAGACAGGTTTCATCATAAATGTCTGATTCCCCATTAACAGGCGCCTGTCTGTGTCAATGAAATCAGGGGCAGTCATGAGTGACCCTTATCCATTGTGTTGGAAGTACAATTAGTTTGAGTGAACTGATTGTGCCTGCCATCATTAGTGTAAGCAGGATGATGATGCAGCATGTCAGAGACTGTGGAATGGTAACCTTCTATGGTAAACTGGTGCTGTTTCTTGTGAAGTAGCCACAGTAGGAAGTTAGCTATCTGAGGTATTGATGCATTCAGGGCACAATGTGTTCTTACTCAGACCAGTGTGTGAAGATTATCCATTCTGCTTCATACAATTTCAAAGTGGAGGGCTGTCTTGTTTGAGTGATTCTCTCCACCACTTGTTGAGAGAGAGCTGTTTTTGAGAGCTTGTTTAATATAATCCAGATATGCTGGTTTAATAAGTCTGGATTGGGATGAAACACCTGTTGTTGTAGTTGCTCAAGCAGTTAAAAAGATATTTCTTTTTCCGGTTGATTTCCACTGAGTGGAGCAATCAAGATGATATGACACTCAGTTCTCTTGCATTCTGTTTCCCCTTTGGACAGAGAGATATAGGTGGGTAAGCATATGGATCCAAATTATTCCAAAATGGAAACAGCATCGCCTTTCGATACAAGACTGATGAGACAAAGGTTGGGAGTTTTTCATTCCACCTTGTTACAAACAGATCCACCAATGGTCAATCTCTCTGGGCAAATATGGAAGTGAAAACCAAGGAAATGAAGAAACCATTCCATTGAAACATTTACTTGGCCTGGAATATGATGAACTTGTATGTGGATTTTTCTTTGAAGAGACCACCTTAAAATGTCCTAAATAAGAATGTTAATGTCTGGTGACTTGGTTCCCCCTTCTCTTCGGAGATAATTCACCAAAGTGGAGTTTTCAGACAGAATAGGAATGCCTTTTCCATATTGCTCCTCCTGCCACCAATGAATTTATGGTTTTCATCTTGAGCATGTGGATATGTAAACGACTGTCCTGAGTGGGCCACACTCCACTGGCCTCCTAGAATGATGGAAGCAGATGTATCTCAATAGTCTGTATGGATGCAAGCACAGAAGGCTGTTCTGTGCTTGCATCCATATAGACCATGATTCCTGGAGATTGCATATGCAAGGGAACTGAGATAGAGATTGAGATATAGGTTGGTCCAAGGGGCACAGATCAACCATTGAGACAAAAGAATCATTTGTAATGGTCTCATAACAAGGCAACCAAGTATGATGAGGTCCACTTCTGCACAGAATTGAGCAAACCCAGTAGGTGAAGGAATTCTCAAGCTAAGAGGCTGTCCTACGTAAGCAATGATGCCACCATTATACTGATTCTCAATGCTCACCTGTGTTTTGAACGCCATACCTAGATGGACAAAGTGTTGAGATGATATGAGGTTGGATTTTTCCTTGCTGACAATGAATTCAAGGTTAAGAAGCAGAGTAGAAAGCAATAGCATGTCTTGCTCCAAGATACAACTCATGTTTTTGCAGAATGTCGTCTGGTTAGTTTGATGTCACAGTGGAGGTGGTTCTAATATAGGCCACTGCTCTGTCAATCAGATGTGTGATTACCCAGGGGTTGATTTGGGTCTGAACTGGAGTGCCCGGAACTGGTAAAAAGTGTCTTTGTAAGCAAACCACAGGAACTTCTGGAAGCTTTCTGAATTCGGACATTAAGATATGTATCTTGCAAGTTTATGCTGTGCAGTCTCCCTCCTGAATGGTATTCAAAACCTGTCTTGGTGTTCCCATCTTTCTTGAATAAAAACCTGGTGAACTTACACTGCCCTTGTTGTAATGGATGTTCATCTGCTGCAGTGTTTGCTTTTAAGAACAGAAGCCTACCCACCCCCGCTGGTTATCTGACCTGGGTAGTGTGAAAACAGTGCCATTTATTTATTTATAGGGAGAATGACTTGGAGAGATGCTGGAAAAAATGAATGCCTTCTCTGTCTCTTGTCAACTTTTATTTTTGACAACTGTGAGGTATGCACAAGTCAGGTATATATGTCTGATACAAACATCAACAGATGCAGGTAATACTTGTGCACAACCTGTCCTTTCTAGTAGAACATCTACAGCAAAGACTGTTTATCATCTGTGATAAAACATTTTCTCTTTTAGAACTTTTGAGTTAAATTTCCGCAGCTAAATTTCTCATTATATATTCCAAGCTTTAGTATAATGTTCTATTGTTATAATATTCAATCAGTCAAAGTTTCTTATTTGTTTGGTCTCTCAAGAAAATTTGCTCAATTACAGTGTTTTATCATCCGATTTGCTTAAGCCATGTAAAAAAGGATGTTATAATCACACCTCATTCATAATCATTAATATAGAATGATGGGCTGCTGGTTCAGAGCAATTACTTAAAAGTAGGTTTTGTTTTTTTTTGGATATGTTTCTACCCAACTAATTTAGAAATAACCTTTGGCTATCATTCTATACCTGTATGAAAGTAAATCTCTATTGTGTTTATTTTGAATTCTGACTACTGTATCAGTCTTTTGTACCAAGAACCAACAGGGTTTTAAAAAGCATGGTAAATCTTGAACTGTATCTACAAGATCACAGAGACAAACCCAATATTCTTTATTAGTATTTGCACATCACTGGAAAACATCAACAACAAATCTCAGAATTAAAAAAAGACAATCTCTTTCCATCTACTAAAAAACCCCAGATTAATTTACTCATTTTGTTGTTGTAGGGTTTAATGCCATTTTTCAGCACAAGATAGGCTATACATGGCGGCCAGTATAACTGGTGGAGGAAGACCCCTGGACCCATGAGAAGCTACTGGCAAGCTTTCTCACGTACCCACATTAGCCAAGCCTGAGACTCGAACCCACGCAGACAGGTGAGATGGTAGTGATCCGGAACGGTGAGCACTTTAGACCACTTGGCCACTCGGGGCCCCAATTTACTAATCATTATGTTACTGAACAGTGACATTTTATCGTAAAGGTGATTTTTTTTTATTCACTGGCTGGTACATGTATGTTGACACTTTCAGCACATGGTTAAACTTGCTGATTTATCATTTATATAAACATTAAAAAAAAGGGATAAATTTGTATGTGTCTCTGTTATAGAATGAAAGAATCACTGTACCCCATAAAATGGTTATAAATAATCTTTACTGTATTAAACTTTATTGCTCATCTTGGTTCATCTCTCATTTTTCTCCCTACCCCTCCTCTTCTTCCATCTTCATCATCTTCCTATTCTGTTTTCTTTTCTTGACATATACTCCAAAATCTTTAAATTTTAGAATTCTTTTATTTCTCATTCTACTCAATTTCAGATGCTATGTATCATTTTTTTCTTTTGGCAAATTTTCCACAAATGTGATGGATACAGCAAAGTTTTATGATAACTTACTGCAGCTAAAATGCATTAGCTTGTGTACTGTATCTTTTTTTTATAAAGAAATCATGTAAACAAAAACGCTAAGCTAACTGTCAGCTAAATAAGCATCTGACTAGTGAAATGGATGGCAAAATATTAATTTTTGATAATCAGAAAATAAACTACCTAACTGTCAAATGAGAAGCTACTCAAACTGAGTTGGACAAGTTTTATGGAAGCCATGCAAGTAAATGTCTTAACTGAGCAAAATATCAAGGATCTGAGGACAAGTAAGTTTTATGAAAGCAGAACCTAGCTCCAATTTCATTAAATTTCTCCTCTGATTTAGATTTTACATTCTTTTATTTTTTGTTGTTCTTGTGGATTTAATGTCGTTATTCTGCAAATGATAGGCTATACATGGCAGCCAGTATAGCTTGTGGAGGAAGAACACAGGAAAACCCTAGTAAGAACCACTAACCACGAGGGGGGGGGAGAGGCCCCGAGTGGCTGAGTGGTCTAAAGTGCTCACTGTTACAGATCACTGCCATCACCTCTGTTTGTGTGGGTTCGAGTCTTGGGCTTGGCCAATGTGGGTATGTGAGGAAGCTTGCCAGTAGCTTCTCATGGGTCGGTGGTTCTTTCTGGGTTTTCCTGGGTTCTTCCTCCACCATTAATACTGGCTACCATGTATAGCCTATCTTGTGATGAAAAATGGCATTAAACCCAACAACAACAACAACAACAACAACAACTGACCCACAGGAAGTTACTGGTAAGCCTTCTCACATACCCACATTAGCCAAGCCCAAGACTCGAATCCACATGGACAGGTGAGATGGCAGTGATCAGATAAGGCAATTGCTTAAGACCGCTTGACCACTCAGAGCCCTCTCTTATTTGTAACATTCCTGTTAATCTTAGGATTTTTTTCAATGGTAGGAATAATAATAAAAAAAAATGAATAATAACTCAAAAATTAAATAGACCATACACCTAGGAATTTGTTCTTTGAAAAATGAATTGAGAAATTTTTCAAATTTAAGGAAATCTTAAAGTTTTCCTCAGGAAAAATAAGCTTTTTCATAATTCTTGCATTATTTGTTTTAATTCTTGGTAAATGATGAATCCCTAGTGAAAAATTAATTGTTGCAACAAAGCAGTAAGAATGTCATTATAAAATCTCCATTTGAGAAATAAATATTTAGATCTTTAGTGAACTGTGACCCTGTCACTGAGTACTTGCAGGTCACTGCTCAAACTTAGACCTGGTACTTAAAAATTGCAGGTCATTGCTCATACACGAAAATAAAATGCATGAACTTTGCCTTATATTTGTGCTGAATCTGAGAATTCCACAATCTGAACCATACATGAAATTGTCCTGTAAATGACTGAATTACACAGGTTTAAGTATTATGCTCATGGGAGGGCTAATGTAAACCTATTGTTCCCTGAACATACAAAGTGGTTCTCTAGATGTAATCAGTATATTTTATCACTGACTGCTTTTGATAAATCTAAAAATATGAAACACCATTAACATGCATGTCAATTAGCATCATCTAGAAATCTGTTGATAATGCCCCACCACAGTATCTGAGAAACTAAATGAAATGAATGAACATATGGCAAAGGTAACACTATATGCCCTGCTATAATGAGTGATGCATCATGATTTTCATGCATATAACCCCAAAAAATTCTTTCAAAGTTTGACTGATTGTTAACTTCTGTAACCACTGGCAAAGGGTAAAAACACCAAGCCAAAAATTGGCAAATAAAGGTAGATATCACCATAAAGTAAACTCCCTAGGAATGTTTATTTAACTTACACTAGTCTCATGTTTACACAAATTAATATTAACACAAAAGCAAAATAAATGCACACCAAGACACATTATTCATGTATATACATGAACATGCAGCCTGGGTTCCCAAGCTGGAAAAGCTATTTTTTTATGTGTTCAACCAGGATGAAGATTTAGCTCCCCATTGATGCATGGATTGAAGATTGTTCGTTGTCCATTTTGTATATTTTTTTGTGTCGGTTTCTTATAATGTAACTCAATAAATGTTTACAATTTTTTTTTAACATAATATGCAAAAATTTACCTAAAGTCACCCAAGGTTTCTCAGGATATGCATTATATGTATAAATCAGGGTTTACTGTATATGCATTCAAAATATAACACTTACAGTCTGGTCTCAATGGTAACACACAAACAATTCCTATTTAAAACATATGATTTAACCCAAAACATATTTTGGGATAAAGGAGTTACAATTAATTTTTTATCTTTGCATTATCATGAAAGAATGATCCAGTGACAATGAAAACAAGAGTTTTGTCACTCTGTGCACACAGTAACTGAGATAATGATGATCTTCTGATGTAAGACAACAAAAACATGAGATATGAGTAAGAAATCCACCTTTGTTCTACAGTAGAAAACAAGTTCATACACTCTCAGAAATATGAGCAAATGGTGCAAACTCTACTTACAGTTCCAGGTGCAAGTGTTTGAAGTCTGTGCCTGAGGGTTTCCAGTTCATAATCGCATGTGGTTAAAGCCAGCTTCAGCTCATACAGTAGCACAATGTCTTGTCTCAGCTCATTGAAGTGTGTTACTATTTCTTCAGTCGGTATAGGGTTATACTCTAAAAATATAATGGGGGTAATCTTCGTACACTCTGACCACAAGATAATGGCAAGATTAATTACTATGAAATTTCTTTGAGAGACATTTGACCAGATGGGCAAGCATGTAATTTATGATAAATGGGTGGGAGCAGGGTTTACTTGCATCATGACAATTCAGCTGAATCAATATGAATCAATAACTAATGGCAGATTTTCCCAACTGTAAATGTTGAATTGAAGAACCTAATGTCCAACTCTATGTTTTAGATTATTTTTAGTATATGTTGGGATGAAATTCCAACTTAAATATCTTCCAGCCAGGAAACATGTAATAAAGGAAATAAACTGACTTGTATGTGTGTGCATGTTTTGAATTTTTAATGTAGCTTTAACAATTTTTCAGTCATATCGCTATGATGTCTGCAGTGTGGCACTTTACAGTAATGTCCAGCACTGGGGCATGATGCTGCAAACATGTAGCATCATGCCCCACCCAGTCATACATTATCCTGACATCAGGCTGAGCTAGCACTAACTTCTTAATGATGAATGCCAAGTGAGGCAGCAGCTAGTACCATTTGTATGTCTTTGGTATGATTTGGCCAGGATTCAAACACATGACCTCCCACATCTGAGGCGGATACTCTAACCGCTTAGGCCACCGAAGTGGTCAAACTGAATTGTAAGCACATACAACAGTTGTCTACTGATGTTGTTTTGTGTAGATGATGGGTAAGAAACTGTTCATAATACTGATGACAGTCCAACTTAGTAGAAACAAAAATCATGGTCAGTTACGGCTGTTTCGTTTCCAATGAGATTTACATTAAACATCTAGGAGTTCACAGTGAAGTACTAAAAGTATAAACTCAACAAGATTGAGTATAACAGCTATTTTTACATCCAACAGGTAAACAAGCAACTGTTTTGAACAGCACTTGCTGTCAGCTCTCCCTTTATGTTTACATCAGTGACATCATTATGCAGCAGGCCTCTTGATAGATGCTATGTATAATTATTAACAGTACAATGGCCGAATGTTGACATGCCAACATCTTTTGCCATATCAGCCACATGTATGAGGTGTATTTGAACAGTTCTGAATATTTTGTCATAAATGTTATGATTCTTTGAACCTTTCAATAAATTTAATACTGACTGATAGACAAAAGGACCTGCAGCTGTATGTGCCACGTTGTGGGCACCTGCAGACATATGTGTGTGACGTACCATAGGTAAATGACAGTGATATAAAAATGTCAGTAGATCAATTCTGCTACTGAGCAAAAAGCATACTGCAAAATCCAGGTGCTCTTAGGTAACTACAACTGATACCAAGACTGAAATTCTCTATCTTATCCTACTATATTTAGGTTGTTTCTCATTTTAAAGATCTTCACAACTGCAAGGAAGACAACCCATGTTCTAGAAGACCATTGTGACTGGTGAGCTGGCTGCGGTTAAGGGGAAAACTGATACAAATGCTCATCACAGTGGAAGATGTTTCTGTTATTATGGGCATTAATTCATCAACTGTTTTTAATATGCCTGACTGCTTGTGTCATTGGGTATTTTGTATACCTCCAAAGTCTTGCCAAATGTTGTGGAAGACATTCACATACCAGTACCTGAGGTATCCATCTACTCAATAACAATATATTGGCATAAAAATCTGCCATTGTGACAGATGTCATGAAAGAGCGTAGCATCCAACCATTGCCGCATTCTCCATACAGCCCTGATTTCGAGTATGAACAAAAAGTGAATACCAAAAGACATCTAATAATTGCATGATCAGACTGAGAAAGTGTGAAGAGGTGCATAGGGAGTATTCTGAGTATGTGCACTGATGTACTGTTCAGTAATTACGAATGATGTTGTACAATCGACTAATATTTGCAACTTGTTAAATACCCACAGGTTCCCATGCTCTTTGAAACCAAAATTTTCAGGTCTTTTCCAGGTTTTTCCTGGGAGAAATTGAATTTTTTCAAGGTTCACCCTTATTGAACAGAATAAAAAACATTTTGGTTTATAAACATGCATTTTTAAAATGAAAAGCTGTTTCTATTTTGAGACTCTCCTATAACATTCTAACTTAATCGTATGACCATGTACCAAACTATAGAATATATCACTAGAAACAAGTATAACTACTGAAATCCATATAAATTTGCATGTAATCCATTTTCATTTACAGAGCAAAAATTTAACTTTACTTGGCTTAGCTATATGTCTATTAGGCAAAGGATGTTTTACTGTTGGAAAAATGACATTAAAAATTATATATCTTGTGATAAAACAAAAAAGAACTGAACAATTTTAACACCTAGTTGGTGCCCTAATATCTACAATGAACTTAATCTGACAATGGACTGAATATTTCATGCAGTTATTACCAAGTACACCCAGGGCATGGGATTCTACAATGAAAATTACCAAGTAGTTGGTACATTTCCAAGTACAGGGATGATTCTGCTATATAAATTGGAGCTGCCAGGCTGTCCCAGAATTTTTATCTTGAAATATCCCATATAAATATTAATAATTTAGCTTGCCAGAACCTTTACCATATTTCACTGAACCTGGCACTGCTTTTAACTGCACTGAATCATAATAAGTATGGGTCCAAGCTGAACTTCTAATATTTGGGAGAAGTGGGTGTACAAAGTACAAAATAGTTACTTGAAACTACTGATTTAGCAAATTTTAACATCAGATGAAATACTAGAAGTTTACAAAAATATTTACACTTTTCTTATATTACATTACTACAGATGCTGTATAACAAAACCTCAAAAACAGGTTACAGTCAAAAATCAGCAATCGATTCCATACCAGAATGCCTCATTTCATGTCTGTCTGACAAAATAATGGTTACAATAGTTATTTTTGCTTCAGATTTGGCTACACAAATTAAATATTTAACTTGTCTTTCATGGATCACATGAATTTTCAGCATGAATTTTGCACCAAAATTGACAACAGAACATAACATTTCTTCTTCTATATTTCCACCTTCTTCTTTAAAGGGAAAATTTACAAAAGATCTACATTCTGTTTCATACCTTTTGCATTGCAAAGGGAATATAGATTTTAATAGTGTTCAGTATTCTACTTTGCTGACTTGTGCCTACTTAGTAAATATGCTACTTTGAAACAGAACATAACATTACATTATTCTCATGTAAAACCAAGAGTGCCATATGATCATAGGGTCCTTTTATTCCAGCAACACTTGTAAGTAACAAACAAAAGTTATTAGAATGCATAACTTTATATTATGTTAGATGAATAAACAGATAAATTTGTTTCATATTAAGGACCTGTTTTATATATATATATATATATATATATATATATATATATATATATATATATATATATATATATAAAATACTAATTTTATGTTTTACATATATAATACTAATTTTATATCAAGAAGACAACAACAACTACCAACATTGCTATTTAATATTTAATATCTCTACAAAACAAGAACAAAATTATATAACTAACTTTGGTTTATGGAATAAATAAAACCTTACAATTTTTTTTCCCAGCTATAAACGGACAGCTGAAAATAAACTGCAACAAAAATTACAAGTAATATGAGACAGGATGTTAGAAACCATAAGACTGTCTTAAAAGTTCCCCAAATACTCAATTATGCAAAACAAATCAGAAATCTGGAGATGGGATCCACAAGCCATATAATCTAGTCATATCCCCTATATAGATGTTGTATTTGACTTGAAGAAAACAAAAATAAAAAGGCTGTTCATATATTCGATCTCTACCTGTATCTCCAATATAAGTTTTTGCACTTGGCACAATATATATGTTCACCTTATTCCAAACCCATCAGGAAACATCATTACACATAATGACTTTACACACTGAATTATACCTTGAAAGGCAAGGAAATTCATACTGAGACCATATTTAGCTTTAAAGTTATCAAGTCAGTAATAGTTCCCTGATCTGTAAGCATATCACAAATATAGATTACACTATGTTCAAATTATTTCCTATACAGAATGCATACATTGTTCACCCTTATAATGGACAGATGGACAATGGATGATGGACAACAAGATGGGTCTTGGACAGATGGACAATGGATGATGGACAACAAGATGGGTCTTGGACAGATGGACAATGGATGATGGACAACAAGATGGGTCTTGGACAGATGGACAATGGATGATGGAAAACAAGATGGGTCTTGGACCATTTGAGCTAAATACTAAAATGAATAATGCTTTTTTTGATTGCATATTCCAGGATAGTGGGGAGGGAGCTTTCAATATTAACTTGGTTTATATTTTTTTGTGATTTAAAATATTTAGTCACAAAAACTGGTATCCCAATAACAATAATGAATGAAAAGTACTGTAAAAATCTTGTATGTCCACCATAACATGGTATTAATCCAAAATGACCACCGTAAAGCTATACTAATATTTCTACCATAAAGCTATATTAATCTAACGTGTACACCATGAAGATATACTAATCTAATATGTCCACCATAAAACTATACTAATCTAATATGTCCACCATAAAACTATATTAATCTAAAATGTCCACCATAAAATGAAATTAACCTAATATGTCCACCGTAAAACTATATTAATCGAATATATCTACCATAAAACTATATTAATATAATATGTCCACCATAAAACTATACTAATCTAATATGTCCACTAAAAAACTATATTAATCTAATATGTTCACCAAAGAACTATACTAATCGAATATGTCTCCCATTGAACTATACTAATCTAATATGTCCACCATATAACTATACTAATCTAATATGTCCACCATAAGGCTATACTAATAAGATGGCACTTAAATTCATTGCTGAAACCAGAAATTAATCCTGGTATTTCATATTTTCTATTGCCACTGCAAAGATATATGTACCTACCAATACCAAGCTCCTCCAAAACTTGCTCCATGGCTTTTGTTTTCTTTTGACCTACAGAGGCTGGTAACTTTATCTATTAAAAAAAAACAACAGAAAGCATGCATTTATTTTTTATAGAGCTTAATTGATTGTTTTTATTTGTGCATGTTGTGTGCAGGATCTATTCTAGCACAAACAATTCCAGAATTTCTGCTAATTTCTATTTTTTTATATAAAAAAAATCAAAAGAATACATGAAAATAGCATATTATATATTATACCATTATTTCTTCATTAAATCCCTCGTATATTCAGAAAATTCCCTTTTTTTTTAAATAGAGGGGGTAATAGCTCCCCCCCCCCAAAGTTTCAGTTCTAAAACAGATCATATGTGTATTATAAATAAAACTGATTAGAAGTTACCTAAGGTGTAGGTAGCTGATTACTGATGTACTTTAACTAATTTTTCGAGCAAAATATGTAATTTGTTGTAATAACAACCCAATCATAATACATTAGAAAAACATCCACTCTCTGGAAATCAGGTTCTTCTAAGCTAAAAAAGCACTAACAAAGTCTTTTGGCTTGTTTTAGTAACAAAAAAGTACCAGAAGTCATCTGCTTGTCAAGACATATGTCAGTATAGAGGGGTCTCCCCATGGATAGAGGAATCACATCAAATGTTACAACTGTTACAGATGTACATGCTATTCCAGAGATGTAAATGTGGGGTGAGTTTGAGAGGGTATGTCTGTTTTTGATAGGTTAAGTATTATCCAAGAAAAGAAAAAATTTACTCCAAACACTGGTTTCACCACCAAACATAGTTTCTGACCACATTAACATTATGCAACAACTCCAAATCCAGCCCTCCCTAAAAAAATGAAAAAAAATGTCTTTCTGCCTGTGCATATTGACAAAGGGAAGTAACTTGCAGATTACCTCCCCTCTCCCACACCAAGTGGCCACCCATATACTGTTTGTTTTACCAATTTAAGCTTTCGCTCAAGACTGTAAACAATGTCTCTGAAATCCAGTGTAATTTTTCATACTTTTTAGACCTTCCAGCAAAACTTCTCAATGGTTTATTAAGCCAAATGGTTTTGAATACAATATCTGTCAATTTTTTTCTGTGAATCTGTTCTTATTTATGCAGTTTGTTATTGTCCATGTGATACTGATCAATAAGATTCACATGTGGGCCTTTACAATCATTTTTTGAAATTGTGCTGTAAAACTTCAGCTTATTATGTACTTCTTTTATATACGGTCTTGGTTACATGAGTTTTGCCTAATAGAATAGAAAACGTGCATTTCTGGGTATGCACTTCTCTTGTCTCTCTATCATTTCAGAGATGTCCAACACACTGTAAGAAATACAAGTGCTTCAAAGTCTCTGAGAATAATCATGAGATATGCCTTGCACGTACTAAATGTTCACTGTTGCATCCAACTTGGAATCAGGAGTGTTATGGGGTACATGGGGATGCCACACCATCCCTATCAAAAAGGTTACCAGAAAAGCACCTATGTCTATAATCACTTCAGACTCCATGGAAGCTGTTGCAAGCGATTCTGCATAAACTGTTGTTGTCACATATGCAATGTCTCAAATAAAAAGCAATGTTCTCAAACATACCACCAGTGTAAGGTGTTTTAGTTTCTAATCCATAATTTTATCACCAACATATGACAAAAAGATTTACTTGTTATTGATATCTTTATATCATGTGATTTTAATAATATTTAAAATCCTGTCATAAAATGAAAGATGAAATGAAAATCCTGGTCATGAAATGAAAGATGAGAATTAAAGAAACTAAACTGATGGTTTCACTTGTTGGATACAGTTTCTTTTGAAATACATGTTATTATAGACAAATGTATTGAGACCTAGAACCCTTTGATTTTTCTAGCTGTAATTAGTAATTACAAGCAATCCAATTACAAGCAACCAGCTTTATTTCACAAGCAAAAGGACTTACCCTCTGACTTCTGACTGATACACCTGACTGTTTGAAATCTGGGAACTTGATACCTGTTGATTCTGGGGTTGTCTAGAATAAGCAAAGCCAAAAACAAATAAATCATTCTGCTTACTTAGCTCTAACAAATCAGCTAACAAAAGACCCAATCAACTGGCTATTTGTTCTGTTGTTTGAAAAATTATGCACATTTATTCATGTTGCAAGCACTTATTAACATTTTTCATTTCTGAAGCAATAAGCCCATCATATTTATAAGTACTTGGTGCAGGGCATAAATATACACAAGTTCAATTTACATTTCCAATATAATGGTTCCAGTCTAACGAAAACAACAAATGTTTATTTATCCCTTTACCTCATAGAGTGCATGGCTTTTTAGCCCTTCGATACACATGCAGCAAAGTTACCCAGTGCAGTGCACTATAAATAGAACAGCTGTTACCTATTTGACTCCATATACATAGGCCTGCCTGTTAAATGTTAAGCAGTGTAGTGTATGTTATGTTTAACAGCAATTTTAACCATTTTACATTTTTGGTACACATATATTATGTATGGAAAGGTTTAAGAGTAAAATCTGATCGTTATAGCTGTATAATTATTTTTCACAGAAGAATTTTTTATGTGCTTTAAAATCTTGAGAGAACTCATTCACCTTCATGTCAGTGAAGCTGCGTGACCAACCATAGCTGCCATTTCTCATACTCAAAATATACAAGTTCTTTGTCTGTGTCTACATCACTAAATCATCTTAATTTGATAATTTATAAAACCTAATTGCTGCCTACATCAATATCAGAGCCTTTACCTAAGTTATTGAAGCTTTCATAGTTGTGATTCTAATCGTGAAAACACGAGTAAGTACTGAACGAAATCCACGACCTCCATTTTGGAGCATGGAGAATACGACCCAGTTACTTTAAATAGCAGATTTCGACCAGAGCATAAACAGCTACCATGTGATCTGACATAATGATCATTCACACCAATGAATGTAGTATTTAATAGGGTTTTTTTCCCAAAGGTGGCACTAAGAAAACAAGCTCAAAATGGCTGATGTTTACAGCAGGCGTCGAAAGGCGCTTCCATGAGAATGGTGTAGAGGCGTCAAAAGGCGCTTACATGCGAATCAGGTGGAGGCGTCCAAAGGCGCTTCCATGAGAATGGAGTAGAGGCGTCCACAGGCACTTGCATGAGGTAAAGGGTTATGCATTTACAATCTATGACATCCAGACTCATCAAACAACAAAAATGTATCTTGAGCAATGTTCATCTAGATAACTGATAAAATGAATCAATCATGCACAACTACTCTGCATTCACATTTTTCGAAAAGCAAAGACAAAATTCATGTTGCCTAAAAATGGTCCAAATAAATCATACACATACTATCAATTACCTACGTTCATGATTATAAATAGCAATGAAATACGTTAGGGTTTCACTACACAGAGGTACGTCTCACAAAAAAGTTACAGGGACTGTGTAAGGATTGTGAAGTTCAAACGTTTGCTGAACAAGATGGAAGATTTTAAGCCCAGCAGCTATAGTTAATACAGTACAAATGATGAAATCATTACATGAAAAGAAAACTATGCAACCAGGTTTTCTTACCAATTAATGAAATAAAAAGCCATCAAAATGGCTGACCACCCAACCAATTTATCTATTACCGATGTAAATTAATATAATTGTGCAAGCTCACATCCAGTGACCTTGACATTTAATATATCTATCATGTGTAGACTCCACAGAGTATTGCCCTCTCTCAAAAATGATACAACTTTGAGTTGAAAATATTGTGTAAAGAAAACTTGAGGAAAGTGGACATATCATGTGGAACTCAAATTAATAACTTTATCTCCATTGACCTTGTCCTTTTGACATCCTTACCAAAAAATCAATGGGCATGTGCTTCTGTACAAGTGTAGCCTACCTATAAAGTTTAATTAAAACAAAATACAGTAAACTTGATTTATTGAGCAGGAACCAAAAAATTATGTCAGCTCCAGCGACCCTGATCTTTTGCCTCTCAGGGTCAGAATAAACAGAGACCTACCCCTGCTGAAGTGAAGTTAATGATGAAGATTTGGTCAAGAAGTCTTGACTTATCATGTAGAGAGGAAAATCACCTTTCAGCTCCAGTGACCTTGACCCTGACCAGAAGGCTCAAAATCAGTAGACTTCTGCTACTACCCATGTGTGGGATATACTTGACAAAAAAATACCCTGGCCAGCTGAAGTTATGTTGCAGACCACTTCATCAATAAATTAATGAAGAAAGACAGACATCCAATGATAGCACTATATCCGACCTATATCTCTTGGGTTTAAAAAAAGAAGCTAACATAACATCATGTTTCTAACAATACTGATATTTGGAGGAAGCTCAAAGATTTATGAATGCTGTGTTCTGTTTATGTATACATTGTACATGGATGCAACACCAGTCAAATCTAAGACAATGCTACTCAGGAAGTGAAAAGACAGGCCTAAAATGCCAGACACCTGCTTGATTCAGGATCACATTTTTTTAAAGTTTAATGGGACAGAGAAAAGTGACCGTTTAAAACAAGTGGTTGCTTAATACAGGCAATATTTAAGACATGTCTGACTGTAGACAATATCTTGCTATTATTTTCACCTAGTTTTACTTGCTACTTCAGTGAAACCATCCCAAAAAGCACTTTTAAGACAACAAATGTCACACAGCAGCTCATGAAATTCTGATATTTATAAAAGCCAACTGTACAAAATTACATTTTTCAAACAAACAGGAACTTGCTGGATTGTGTAAAAATCTAGGTTTATAGTCCTTAATTGACACAAGCCATGGGCAACAAATCTCCTACAATCCTTTATTGCCTGTGGCTGCCTGCAACACGATTTCTTCATTGTTCATGAATGTGCATAAACAAAAATGACATCAACAACACAATGTAAGAAATTCCTTCATATCAAGTGAGTATTGGGACAAGAAACTTTGACTGGTTCATTCAAACAGCATCAATTATCATGCTGGGTCAATATTGCGAAAAAAACTCCTGCTTGCAGTGATCGGTTAAGAAGTTTGATGCATATTTGTGATTATACTGCAACCAGGGTGATAAGGGAGTGTAGCTGACTTTAGCCCGCAGCTTGCAACAGTTATCCATAGATTTAAAGGATACTCAGGGGCAAATTCTGAAGAACTTAAACCAGTGATTGGGAAAGAAAAATAACACCTGTTGTGTGTGGGTGGGATAAATAGAGGTTTCTTCAACAAACAAAACAAAACTTAGTCACATCACAATCTCACAATCTGCAGGATAAGCAGCTATTTTAAATACATCTGAGGCCTGCTCAACTGTTGATCAAATTCATTTTTCTTCTTTCAGTTACTCTTTCATTAAAATATTCACATACCAGAATAATCTGAGGCTTACCCCAAATTCTTTAACTTTCTGTGGATGTTGCATTTTCTTTTTGGTGCTTTTTCTGTCCACTCTTCGACTGTCTATGTTGCTGTCAGCTGCCGTTATCAACTTCTGAAGGTCCTGCGTCTTCTTTTCTCTCTCCTTCTTCCTCAATTCAATTTTCTTAAGTTCTGTTATCAGATACTCTTCCTCTTCCACCTAGAATAGCACACATTTTCCATGGAGAAGAAAGCAGTAGAGATCATATGTTTATTATATACCAATATAAACCCTCTCTTACAAATCATCAAGTAAGTTTCTTAATAAAACAATTTTAAAAAATATTCTGCACTGAAGATATCCTCCCTTTGGTTGTCTGGAGAAAGTTAGTTTATTCAGCGATATTTATCAAAACAGCTTTAAGAATAATAAATCAAAGGCCCACCAAGCTAAAAGTCAGCTTTATGTATCAGTCATAAGACTCATCAACTGGACACAAAAAACACTTGCTCCATGGCACAACAAAAATTTTAATTCAAGATTTAAATCCTATAAATATTTTCTAGCGTCATTAAAAATATTTGCTAGCTGCATCATATGGTCCAATCAAATTACTTGCATTTGTGGCTATTCTTGAAAGATCACTGTTTTGCGAGACAACTTGGCATTTAGATCTATATTTTTAATGCACATATCAATTTCATTCTACATGCGACGATCTCTAATTTTGTTCACAAAAAGAGGAGGTCTCTCAAAACAGGACTTGCCCTAACTGTGCCAAACAAGTAAATTCGTGCACAGAGCGTACACTCAAAATTCAATATTCTTACCTGCTCAGGTGTTCTTTCAAACAGTTTGATAAGCTGAAGTTTCCTCTTTCTTTCATGCTCGGCATCAAATGGTCGGATCTTTGGTTCAGTTCCAGCAGGGGCTCTTACCTGAAATATTTCCAAAGTTTCTAATTGTATTTTTATTAAATTATATATATTAAACTCTACCTGAAATATAGCTCATTTCAAATGATGTAATCTAACATATGCTTAAACATTTATAAATACAGAGCCTGATCCTAGCATAGGAAAATGATAAAAATCTAATTCTAATCATAAATACTAAAGATGCTTGAGGAATGGACATAAAAAGTATACAATGTTCTGCAGAGACAATATATTCAAGTTACTTGCAGTTTATGATACCTTTGTGAGGGTATTGCAGATGTTATAGTATCTTTCTTTGAGGTCCTCTACACTCCTGTTTGGATATTTCTCACGATCCCAGCGATCATGTATGATGATAAACCTAAGGTCAAACCGTTTGCAAAGGTCAAAAAGGTAGTCTGTTTCTTGGCGTGTCCAGCTGTCATCATGGAGGTGCTGCTGGTACTCCAGATCAGAGTAGACTGGGATGTCAACACTCTGAAAAAAAAGAATTATTTTTTACATCTATAATCCATTCTTCGTGATACAATTGACCAGAATTCAAATACTTCTTAAAGGATTTGAATTCACTGACTTCTAACAAACAGCTCCAATAAACTTGATTCAATTGACTTCTTGATAAACAGCTCACAGGGACCTGATTTTCACCAATTTCTTGATAAACAGCCCAAATAAACCTGATTTCACTGATTGGTTGATAAGCAGCCCAAACAGGCCTTATTTCATTCACTTCTATATAAAATAGCCCAAATGAACCTGATTTCATTAATTACTTGATAAACTGCCCACATGGACCTGATTTTACTGACTTTTCATTGACTTTTTGAATCAACAGCCCAAATGGACCAAATTTCATTTACTTTCAGATAAAACTTTCCAAAGGACCCAATTTCAATGACTTCTTGATAAACAGCCCAAACTGACCTGATTTCTCATTCACATCCTTTACTTCAGACAATAAATATCAGCAACACCAACATTAAATTCACAGTCAGTACGAAACCTAGGTGTTACTCTCGACAGTACTCTCTCATTGCACCAACATGTCAACTGCCCACATGGACCTGATTTTACTGACTTTTCATTGACTTTTTGAATCAACAGCCCAAATGGACCAAATTTCATTTACTTTCAGATAAAACTTTCCAAAGGACCCAATTTCAATGACTTCTTGATAAACAGCTCAAACAGACCTGATTTCTCATTCACATCCTTTACCTCAGACAATAAATATCAGAAACACCAACATTAAATTCACACAGTCAGTACGAAACCTAGGTGTTACTCTCGACAGTAATCTCTCATTGCACCAACATGTCATGAACATATGCAAGGCAGCATATCTTGAGCTGAGACGCATCAGCTCCATTCGCAAGTATCTTTCAGTTGATGCCACAAAACACTTGTGTGTTCCTTAGTACTTTCAAGACTGGACTATTGTAACTCAATTCTGTCTGGTTCATCTCAATATCTACTTCAGAAACTTCAAAAAGTTCAAAACACAGCTTCTCAGATCATCCTTAGAGTACCACGATCAGAGCATGCCTCACCCCTGCTCTGTACCCTACATTGGCTATCCATTCGATCCAGAATTAAACAAAATTTGTTCTCTGTGCTACGTTTCACTGACGGGCTCCAGTGCAACATACCTATCTGACCTCACCCATGTGTACACACCTGCAAGATACTTACACTCCTCTTCTGACACTCGTATTCTCATTATTCCCACTATGAAAATGAAATCATATGGACAACATTCTTTTGCATACCAGGGCCAAGCAATGTGGAATGAATTGCCCACTGAACTTAGGCACAAAGACACAGTGATCTCATTCAAGAGTGCTCTTAAAACTCACCTATTTCAACTGCAAGAACAGACTTAAAGACCTAATAATGTTTCCTTACCTTAAATATTTACAGCATTTTTTCTGTTTTCTAATTTCGTGGTGTTTCTTTTTATTTTTGTAATCATATCATTATATATGTTTTTTTAAGTGTTGTCAAATGTTGTAAAGCACTTAGAGCTTCTAAAGATTAGGTGCTATACAAAGTCCTCATTATTATTATTATTATTTCACTGACTACTACATAAGACTGCCCAAATGCATCTGAATTCATTGATTTCTTGATAAAACACCCTAAATGAACTAGATTTCACTGACATTTTCATACAACAGGTCAACTGGACCCAATTTCACTTCAGGATACAACAGCAAGAAAATGGACCTGATTTCAGACTATTTGATACAACAGCCCAAATAAACCTGACTTCAATGACTTCTTGTCAATCAACCCAAATGGACCTGATTTAACAGACTTTGTGATAAAAGAGCACAAATGGATCTGATTTCACTGATTTCTTGATGCGGTAATGTTATGACTATATGGTCTTAAAATAAGTAACAGAAAGAAGCAAAGCTAACAAGTTTTGTATAGCTTAACAAATAATTTAATTCTCAAATTATAAAATGAAAATTTAGGAGGAACTTACAGCATTATGAATTAAATCCAAAATAATCTTTAAAAGTTCTATATAAGTTCAAAAGAACTGAGTGTTCCAAATGAATTCCAGGTCCATGAATGTACCGATGTGCCAACAGTCTTAATGTATCACCATGCCATTTTTCAGAACTACTCTAAATAAATTCACAATAGTCCTGAATAATATCTTAGCCCAGAGTCAAAGAGCACTTTGTAATTCCAATGAATAATCCAAACAAATGGTTGCCTTTTAAATTATGTTCAAACACAACATTAAACACATCTGCACTCTGATATTAAAACAAGAACACAGGAAATAAGAATGAATTAACTTATCAATTCGCATCCTTATACACACACGTCTCTAGATTGCAATATTTTCCTATGTGACTCATGTCAGAATAGCCCATGTCGCAATAGAATCCATATGACTGAGCCATCCAATAAGCAATTACCCCAAACTTTCCAACAGGTTTATTATTAACATTGATTTTAAAAGTTGTAAACACCTATTTATAGCTCATATGTAATCTACAGAGATGCATCAAAAGTAAAAGACACAATATATACATAACAATAGCTCAAACGGAACAGATTTCACCTAGTTCTTGATAAACAGACAAAATGGACCAGAGTTCAGACTTTCTCTTTAAGCAGCCTAAATGGACCTGATTTCACTGTATTCTTGATACAACAACTCAAATGGACCGGATTTCAATGGAACAAATGAAGCTGATTTCATTGATTTCTTCATAAACCAGACCAAATGGGCCTGATTTCATTGATTTCTTGATAAAACAGGTCAAATGAAGATGATTTCATTGACTCCTTGATAAAACAGACCAAATGGACCTGATTTCACTGACTTTTTGAAGAAAAAAACTGCCCAAATGTACCTGATTCTACTAACTTGGTTAAATTGCGCCTTTAGTATTGGTATCTGTGAACCCTAAAGCAGTCTGGAGAAGCTGATTGCTGATGGGTTCAAAAGGATACTGTTTAGGTTTCCAAAACTGGTCAAGGACTAAAATATTGAAACAAAGTCAAAGGAAATAAAGATAATAAAAACGAATCCTTTAGTTTAAATGCTATCATGCATATGGATAAGAAACTACTTCCAGTATGATACAAATAAAAAACAATATTTAATATAACACTCACTCAATAATACAAACACTTCAAATACTTTAAAGTAATTCAAGAATTTTCTTTCTTACCTGTAAAATAAATGGCAAAAATATCATGAGAAGAGCAATTTGAAAAAGTAAATATACCTAGGTCCCCACAACCTATCATCATATTCCAAAACCATGATCAAGATGAATTTATAGTTTTTAAAAATGCTAAATTCTTCTGAAAATGAGTACAATGATTTGTCAACATGCATATATTCTACTGAAAATTTATGTACTAAGTTTCACAAGTATCTACTAAAATACGCAAGAGTAGTTGCATTCACAAAGTTCTGTCATACACTGCATATGACACAGAAAACATGTTTCTTTCAGCTAGAGTGACCTCAACCTTTGACCCTTTAACTAAAAAATCAATAGGCATCTTCCTTACCCTGGGTGCAAACCATCCATGAAGTCTGGGATAGGTCTGTTATATATAACTAATGGGATTGTTCAGTAACCATTTTTCTTCTTTCAGTCAGTGACACTGACCTTTGAAATTTTTGATCCCAAAATCAATAGCTTTCTTCCTTACCCCAAGTGTAAAACATCAAAAAAAATTTTGAGGTACGTCCCACAGAACTAATGTTTTGTGTGGAAACCATCCTTAATTCTTTCAGTCAGTGACCCTGACCACTGACCATTTCAACCTGAAATCGATAGAGTTCTTCATTATTCCAAATGCAAGACATCCATAAGGTCTGACAACTGTAGACAGCAGCAACTTGAGTTATTGTGCAGAAACTATTTTTCTTTTCATGGCACAATGACACTGACCTTTGATCTATGACCTTTTGATTCTAAAATATATGGAAGTCTTCCTTACCACAAGTGTTAGCTATCCACAAAGTTTGATAACTGTAAATAGTGGAGAACTAGAGTTATTGAGAAGAAACTATTTTCCTTCTTTCAATCACAGCGACCTTAACCTTTGCACTTTTGAACCTGAAATTGACAGGATTCTTCCTTACCCCAAGTGTAAGCCATCAATAAAAGCTTGGTTTCTATATACTGTGGACAGCTAAAGTGCAAATGCTCTGACAAAAATCATGGGAACAAAGATGTGTCATTGGCTGCATCTTTAGATGATGACCGTACACTGTACAAAGTTTCAAAGAATCCATTTAAAAAAATGCAAGAAGAACAGAGAAGCTAGTTATGCTGAAGAGGTTGTGACATGTACTGCATTAGGCTACAAAAAAAAGGATAAACAACTCTAATAACAACTCTTGGAGAAAATTTCATTTATCAATATGCCCATCTTCAGGTCACAAACATAATGTTTGCCATGTCATTCCATAAAGCTATAGGACTAGTTACACTAATGAGACTGTCATACACTGCTTTAAGCTACAAGACAAAAGGGCAAAAACTCTAAGAAAAATTTCAGGAGACAGTGTTTGGTTAATATGTACATCTACAAGTAATGACCATAATATTTATCAAGTTTGACACAATGGATAAAAAAAGCATGACTAGTTGCGATAACAAAACTGTCTTACATGCCATTAAACAACAATATAAAAGGGAAATAACTTTCATAAAAATTGTGAAAGTAATGTGATTTGTCGACATGTGCATCCTCAGCTCATGACCTTAAGATTTACCAAGTTCCATCAAAACCTGCAAGACCTGATGCACCAATGAAATTGTATTATGCACTGCATCAAGCCACAAGACACAAAGGGCAAAAACTCTAGCAAAAAATAAAGGGAGCAATATGATTTATCAATATGTGCATGCCCAGGTGATGAGCACAACATTTACCAAGTTTCATGGCAGTCCATCAAAATCTACAAGAATAGTCTTGCCAACAACAGAATATTACACTTACACATAACAAAACAGGCAATAACTCTAATAACAAGAGTCCCTCAAAGGGACTGATGCAATACTGACTCAGGAATCCAAGATAAGATCATTTCTTTCTTTATAGTGCTGAGTAATGAAACCATCTTAGATATTCTTTAGCGATAAGATTTTCAAGATGGCTACCATAGTGAAAGGAGCTTCAGCAAGGTCCTGGTTAAGTGCATGCATTTGTCTGAATTCAGCCAAGTTAGAACACAGGAAAGATTCCACTTGGGAAACAGTGTGAGTGATTTAGGCCTATACAGATCAACACTGGATAAAAAGTCTGAGGTCTTTGTCATAACCAACATCCTATCTGCCATGATAATGTTAAGTGTCGAATATCATGGAATGGTAGAACTTAATAGCAATTGGGGCCAACCTGTTTTCCTTGAACACTTTGGGCATAAAGTCAGCTACCTGTGGGATTGAGGTACTCATGAGGAGCATATTACTGACTTTGCCCCAGCCCCACCAAGATGCACCATTTCCCCTCGAAAGTCTTTAAAGTGAAGGATCTTCTTGTTCATGCGATTTTTTCCATGATCTAAGAGTTAAATTATTGAGCCAGGCATGAAGAAGTCAACCTGGACTAGGATGGTTCTGAGGCTGAAAATAATCATCTTGGCCAGGATTTTCCTGGGCAGATCTTTTACTAGATAAAGGTGATCACTGATCCAGGACTTTTACCAGCAGAGATGAACAATCAGAATCATCTGCACTTCTGGCCCCTCAATTTCTGTATAATTTTCAGTACAAAAACCACTGGGGGTAAGCAAAGGCCTGCAAATACTCCCAAACGATAAAATGGCTGTCAACAGTCCAAACCTCTGGATCCGATACTGGAGAGGAAAAGGTGGGCAGTTTGTGATTCAACATGGTCGCAAAATGGTTGATCCTTGGACAAACCAGTTATCAGGCAAATATTATGGAAGAGTGATGGATGGAGTGACAATTCTGTAGGTAGAATCTATCCCTTCCTGGACAGAGAATCTGCCAGGAATTTGATGTGGATGGCAATGATGGCAAGATCAGGTAATAAACAGGAAACAATGCCCTACATCTATAAAATTCCATAACAGAAATAGGAAAGAGAATTTTCTTTTTTTTTGGGAGGGATGAATTTGGGAGGTAGTAGGGCTTATATTTCTAACATTAATGTGATTGGGGAATGCATTCAAAGGAGAAACACCATGTCAGTAAGACTTTCCATTTGGGAGGTGTATTGATACCAGGATTTTCATGATGGCCATCATGGCAACCTTATTAGATATCAGATTGGCACTATTTTCGTTTAGAACCAACCGGAAATTATAAGAAATCTCTTGATGAAACCCCCATGATCATCCAATAAGTGATAAGATTTTTGTGATGGCCATGGCAGTAGCCATATTGGATGTCTGAGCAATACTGTTTTCTTTTAGGACAAACTAGATCCTGGAATGAATGTTTGTGAATGATCTTCCAAGTAGTTTAGAAGAAGTAGCAATAACAAATTTGTGCTCACAAACAGATGGATTGACAAAATACAACAAACCATTCCATAAGCTCATCTGATCCACATGACTCACAGGGGTAAAAAAAGAAATGTCAGGAAGAAAGTGATTTGTCAAAATGCCGGTAATGACAATAAAATATTCATCATGTTTTGTGGCAAGTGAATGAAACACAGAGGTCTACCTTTCAATTGTCTTAAGATCATGAGGAGATTCCAAAAAGCCTACTACCTTATTAAATCTGGCAAATGGATAGTCCTTTCCCTCATCAGCTAACTTTCTCCAATGGTAAAATATGGCACCATCCTGTAGTCAGAGAAAAAATACAGTGATGATGATGATTATGATGATAATGCTGAAGCCCAATCAAGTAACCTAAGAGTCTGAACTTTCATTAAATATTATAACCTAGTCCATTGGATAAATATTGTCAATATAATTTTTTCAGTTTCATGGTTGTTATAAGCCATGTATTAAAGACACAATGACTGATGATCCCTATGGAAATAACAGGACCCATTCACCAATCTATGAATTCAAATATAACAATGTAATATTTCCAGAAACCATGTAAACTTATACAAATGATATTAAGGCTGTTATTCCCCTCCAGGCTCACTCTGCGTTGAAGCTCGTGTGGTAGAGGGGTAAATACCTACAAATCACCACTGTGACTCTGCTGGCATGTCATGTGCAACTCAACCATGAAAGAAGCTTGTAGGCATTACCGACTGACATTTAAATTGCTTTAGGAATACATAAACTAACTAACTAACTATATATATAATCTCTCTCTCTCTGTCTCTCTCTCTCGGTTATTTTCTTTTTAAGCCAATGCAGATATTAGCAGCAACTCAACCATTTTCTTCCATAAATTTTTTAAGTATGTGTTAGAGTGATAGCAATAGTTAATACAAAAACAACCAAAAGACAGCAACATGATCAAACACAAAATCCAAGGTTTTGGAAATATATACAACTGACAAACCAAAGCTGCAACTGTTGACTTTTCAAATGCCATCAGAAAACTGACTGATGTATCTTGCTTTTTCAAACACAGGTCCAATATTAAATAGAACACAATGTCTTGCTTTTTCACTAACATGGGTCCAATATAAAATATCATACAATGTCTTGCTTTTTCATTAGCATCGGTCCAATATTAAATAGTTCATAAGTGCCCAACTCTACCATGTGATAAGTTTTAATCTCCATACAGTTTCATAAGCTGTACATCTCTGACTATAGTGTTTACTATGAGATGCTTCCTTCATTATCAAAATTATGCATGAAGAGTGGCAAGCAACCTCTAAAAAGAGGTATATATTGTATAAAATAAACTAAATTTGTCTCCATTTGTTTTACTGGGAGACAAAAAGGGATTCATTTTTCAAATGTACAATCTGGTTTTTTGGAGTTATTAGAGACCACTTAGGAAATGATACTAAAACTTTGATTTTATTTGACCTGATCAACTTTTACATATTAATACAGGCTAAATATGCTCGAATAGTGATTATATTTTGCATTAAAATGGAATGGTTCTGAGCTCATCCAGCAAACACATATGCCATTACAGAAAACTATTTGACTACATGCAGTCATACTTCATCTGGTAATGGGTGTAAACCTCATCATACAATACCTTTCTTGCTGGGTTTGTAAAGGGCATCCATTTCCAGGGCCTGACTCGACTACTGCCTATTTTGGCCTTCATTTGTTTGTAACCCTGGTTAGTATCTGCAGGAATCAAAGGTGGGGCATCCCTGTCAAATTATGCAAAATCTTTGTATAAAATGCTGTGGTATGTATGAAATTGCAAATCTGTATGGTTACAGTTGAATATTTGCTTAAAATTTTTCTTAGGGTACAAATTTCCACAGATTCTGTGGTTGTTACAATTAAAGAACTGTCAAAAATGTTATGGTTTGCCCTCAAAAATAAATAAATTTAAAGAAATGTAAAAAGCCATTACTACCAATTTTCAACTAGGTAGCCAAGAAAGTGTTTCCTAGTCCTTGAAATTATTTTTGTTTTTAAAGAAACATCAAGGAAAGTGTTTTCTTAAAAATCCTTGATTAATGGTGGATGAGTGAAGGAACACTATCAACATGAAACTAATTTTGTCAAGCCTTTTCCAGAAAAAAAAGTAACATGGTGAGTATCATTTTATCCATCAAAAGCAACATCAACTCAAAGTCTTTGTGCACAACTCTGAAAAAGACAAGATACCATGTCGTGTAAAATCCTTGCTGTTATTAACATAATGACTTAAAATGCATTCATCAAAGCATGCCATATATTTATATTTTGTATCTAACAGTGACAAAACACATTTAACATCTAAAATGAAAGGGAAAGAAAACTCCAAATAAAAAGCAGAGTGACCTGATTTTAGTGAAATACTATAACATAATTGAAAATAAGCAATGAAATATATTATTATTATATTTAATTTTGCTAATTTTCTGGATAGATTTCTTTTACTGTACAGAGCAGATCACACAAGTTTTCAATTCTCCACACTTTGCGGTGGAGCTGTTATTCCCCTCCAGGCTCACTCTGCATTGAAACTTGTGTGGTAGAAGGGTAATACGTACAAATTACCACTTCAACTCCACTGGTATATCTTGTGCAAGTCCACCATGAAAGGAGCTTGTAATCATTACAGTCTGGCATTTAAATAGCTAAAGCAAGATGTCCACATATGGGAAAGACTAAGATGAGAGAGTAATTTTACAATCATTTAACAGCTGAAGAATCCATCTTCTTAATGTCAATTATATATTTGGATTAAAAAAATAATAATAATTTCAAGAGTCTTGTATATTCAGTGTGTTTAGAAAAAGGTTGACAGACTTCTTTGCAATATTTCTATTTGTAAGTTATTTTCAAAGTCAAAAATTCATTTGCATTCTCAAATTCAATTTAAGTAAATTAACCCAAGAATTTTACACCATGATCAGTGGAAAGTAGTACACTGACACTTCCAAGAAATTTACAATGTTACTTTATTCAATGATATCTGAAAATAACTTGAGCACTGACCTGATGAAAGGCACGCCTTTCAGCCTCTCTCGAATAGCATAAATTTATCCCAGCATTTGTCACAAAGGAAAAGTAATCCTCAGAGATAAGAACAATTACATTCCAAAATGACAACCACTGCTATTTAAAATAAAGAATATAACAGAAAACATTGAATTTACTCTGAAATGTGAACCTTGTGCAAAGTCTTAAGCAGTAATGGCAGTACAAACCATCAATAAGAGCTTATGTTTACGAGACTGAATATATACAACCCTGAGCCAGCTAAATTCTGACTCAACAGAGCCCATACTGCATGTGTACTGTAAGAGACCAACCCTTTAACTGGGGTAGGTGGTGATTTATTTCAAACTTTTTCATTTGTTTCCCTTTTCATTTCAAGATATTTTATTTTTTAATTACTATGTAGGACAGAATAAGATCTTTTTTCTACAAATCAGAGCAAACAATTGTTTTAAAACATAATACCAATCTCCTAATCTCTTCAAATATTATGTTTCTATGGAGACAAACTTGACTTCAGTAGATGTTCTACATAATTCAAAGCAGTACTCAGTGTGAACACTATTATAAAATACTGACAACAATTAGCTTCAAAAGAGGATGTCAATTTCAACTTGGGCAAGGAGCCATTTATAGCAGACAAAGCCATCTGACTTATTATAACACAGCACTTACCAGCAGAAGTTCATGAATTGTCCACAATTCAAATAAATTAAATTTATTGCTGAAATTGATGGTAATTCTGTAAAAGTGTAAAGATTCCAAGACTAATCCCTCTCTCTCCCTAACAATTAAGTAGGAATCAAAGATTTTCTGATTTTATTTTCCAACAAACAGGAAGAACCTAGCACCATCATAGTTTGCTAACTTGCATTTTCTTGTTTGGTATAAATTATACAACATTCAAGATAACCAGATCTCAGAATCCAAAATCTCTCTCACTTTAGTGTTAAGTGATTATCTGGTTTATTTAGTTTACTTATTTATAGGAATGATGTGTAGCTATATAAGGTAATGTACTGCTGGTTACTGTCTAAATCAAATTTTAAATTTTGCAGGGACACACCATTGTAGGTGAACTACCAACCATCTCTAATTGCCTAGCCACTTGAAATGAACAGTGATTTTGGGGGCTGGGGAAGCTAGACTGCCAGTCTGACCCCGCCTTGAACTCATGTGTTACTGTGCTGTAAAACCTCAAACCAAGCGAAATATTGATCAAATCATAAATACTTTCTGATTCTGCAAACAAATGAACAAAATTCCAGTCTGATATCACAGACTCTTTCATGTACCTTTGTCCAAATTTTAGTGAAAGTAATGTTAAATTAATTTAGTGAAAGTAATTTTAATTTAATTTAGTGAAAGTAATGTTAAATTAATTCAGTGAAAATAATGTTAAAGTAATGATAAATTATGTTGCCATCTGTCTTCAACAATTCTGCCTACAGGTATCTCTCTCCTTCTCTCAAAAAAATGTGAGGATTCTGTAAATGGTACTTTCTGTTGACATTTAGCTGGTAATGATGTCAAGCTTTCTATTTTTCATGATGATGGTTCTAGCAGGGTTCTTAACAGACTTCATAACTGAAGAGCCATTTGACCCTTGACAAAAAAACCTCAAGAGTCAAAATGAAAATCTCAAGTCAAAACTGACATCTCAAGAATCATTTGTTCTGGAGTCATGATCTTATAGCTGGGATTGTTCATAATTCTCTGTATCAGCATTAGAATGCAATGTCGCAATTACAAAACAACCACACTAAGCCTCATTATAAAGTTCAAACTTCAATCTTCCAGTGGCTTGGTTTTTAAGGTTGCTGACTGCTCTCCAACACTCCTCCATGCTAAATTCATTCGGATAAGATGCACATCAGATGTATTCTCAAGTTTCATGTCCCTTTGCTTTTTTTTTCTGAAGTGGGGAGAAGGCTTATGTTTTGGCATTTTGACATGAACTGGACTAAACATATACCAACTGCCCTCTGAAAACATTCTGAACAATGCAATAACGATTAAATGATAAAAAATCAAAATACCTTATCAAATATTTCAACCTAAACCATCATTTGGTCCGTCTCTCCTTTTTATCTCATCTCTAACAAAGATCATCTGATTTTTATTAAGATATTAACTTTAATCTTGGGGGTTGTGGTTGGTCCGAAAGGGCATGGGTTCAAATCGTAGGTCACCGACCATGGTTTCCTTGGACAAGGCATTTTACTTCAACTGTCTCAGTTCTAATTAACCTACTTGTGTTGCTGTGCTGTAAAGCACCAACCAAACTTTGAGATTCTTTTCCTTTTTGCACGAAACTTGGGTAGGAAACTAATTTTTTCTTGTAAAATGTTTCTTTGTGAATACTTACCAAATCATAATACCTTAGAAGAACTATTACTACTGTGCAAATCCAGCCCTGCCATATAAAACGTTTAGCTAAAACTAGGTAAGTTATCTGCCCACCTAAGTGGTGGTTGAGCAGAGTAATCTCCCCTTAACAAAGTGACTGGCAGCAAAACCCATGAATATCTCAGTTACTACTGGAGCAGAAGGCACGCTCTCTATATGGATATAACTGCAGGAGGCTGGGAGGGGGTATGTGTATTATGACTTGGTAAGTATTTGCAAAGAAGCATATCTTACTAGAAAAATTAGTTTCTTCTTTAAATATCGAACCTAATCACAATACCTTAGGAGAATAGGTAGAAGATGGAGGGAGGCATATCCCCTTGCCCCGGAGATGCCATCTCCAGTCCCCTAAGGTATGTGAGACAACTTTTAGGTAACCCAACTGGAGAAGACTCCATCTGTCAGGAGTGGCTTCAAAATCAGGGAACATTTTCCCTCCCACAAGTCCAGCAAAGTCATGAAGCCACATCTTATGAAGCTCTCAAACAACTTAGAAAGGCAACCTGTTGCAACACAGCTAAAGGTCCCACCAGATCGAATTGAACCCTTTGGGATGAAGGATCTCTGAGGTAAAAACTGGAGAATGTTGATTTAGATCTCCATCCCACTGCATCAATAATATCAGTCGGAGAACAGTTTCAATCAAAGGCAATGCTTCTTGTAACTGCTCTAATCTTAAGAGCCAAACTGCATAACAATTTCATCTTAGTTCGAGTTGTTTCTCAATATCAGAGCAAATAACCCACTTAATCCAGTATGAATGAGTCTGTGTGATTATACTGTCCTTCCCTGTTTGAGGGGTACAAATAGTCATTATCTCCCTCAATGCAACGGCTTGTCATTTTAAGACACCACTTCAAGGCTCACAATGGTCCTGTAGAAGAGTTGAGAGAAAATGTCCAGAGTAGACCATGATTTCAGTACAAAGATCAGGCTACCCACGGATGGAAGCCTGTTCTTGGCAATGAAAGAGGAAACCATCATAAATGAAACTGACCCGTCTTGTCTGAACCTCATGTAATTTGGGTCCCCTGATAGGGTATGCATTTTGCTGATCGCGCCTGCTGCTGTTAATGTGATACAAAAGCAGGTCTTGTATGAAAGGTGAGCCATAGATGACCCTGAAAGCGTTCAAAAGGTGCCTTCTTTTTGAGGTTACTTCTGAATACATTCAAGTACAACTGCTTCCAAGAGATTTTCATTTAGCTGAATCCTAGGTGTATAAAAGATGTTTTCCGTTGGCTATTTTGCTCATGCATGTGAAGGTTATAAATTTGACTTTTTAATACTGCATAGTAGACCCATAATTTTCATGTCCTGGCTGCTTTTTACCCCAAATCTCAAACTTCTCCAACCTTTTGTAAAGGTTCTCCTGTCTGTGTGCAAAAAAAGTCTAAAAGACAGACACAAACCTGGGTTCTAAAAACCAGTAATTTTTTACCTAAAAAGTCAGCTCTCAACAAAAGGGTTTTCCCCCTGTATTTGTAATGCGAGAAAGAAGTCTATATTATTTGGTACAATTGTAGAGCTACATCTATTTACTTTTCTGTAATACCACCTAATTTAGTGTATTGTAAATGATGTTGATTGTACAGACCTCGGTAGTAGAGTACAACCTGATAATGTGGGGTAAATGAGTTGTGTTAATATATTTTACACATAAACAAAATGTGTTAAAAGCTAAGCTATTAATACAAAAAAAAAATAATACTGCACTGACATCTTGTAGTTCAATACACTTTTGGCTAAATGAACTTATTGTTAAAATGGATTACTTATTGTCTGTCCAAAGAAGACCCCATAATTCTCGATGCATTCCCTCTGGTCTCTTGAAAGATACTTGTTCTTGTTTCTTCGACTTTTTCTATACAAGAAAAAAAGATGTCATTTAGCAAAGATTACATTGTAATATTCACGAAGAAGTGAAAAACAATTTGTTCTCGGATAACACATAACTCTTTCAGTTTCATTTCCCAGGTCAATTCTAGGACACACAATTGTGAGATTTGTTCTATTTTCTAAAACTTCATGCCAAAAACTTTACAGCAAACATATTCATCACTGATAACATATAAATATTTTATTTCATAATAAATAATATGCCGATCTCAATTTTGATTCAGTCCATAATCCATTTACAGCAAAAACTTGGCAACATTTAACTAAAGCACTACAAATGTTAAAAATGGAGCTTAGGTCCCAATATTAATAACCAGAGCCTATGAAGGGGCCGAGTGGTCTGAAGTGCTCACCATTACAGATCACTGCCATCTCACCTCTGTCTGCATGGGTTCGAGTCTCGGATTCAGCCAATGTGGGTATGTGAGAAAGCTTGCCAGTAGCTTCTCTTGAGTGGGTGGTTCTTTCCAGGGTTTTCCCAGGTTCTTCCTCCACCATTTATACTGGCCACCATGTATAGCCTATCTTGTGCTGAAAAATGGCATTAAACCCTACAACAACAACAACAACAATGACAATGCCTATGAAAGGGACTGTCACTCTACTGTCTGAAATGATCCTCCTCAAATTCCAAAGACAATTTCTTCTTTTTAACTGCTTATCATTGATATATCTCTAATATTCTTCAGTGATAAGATGAGATTTTCAAATTAGGCACTACGGAGGCCATACTGGATGCAAAATTAGGACCATATTCATTTAGAACAAACTTGACACTGTTAGAAGACTTTGTTGTGAAAACTCTAACATTTGTAGCAAGTTCATTGCAGCAGCCATTTCTGAAGTCAGATTGGCACTATTTTCATCCAGGATCAACTAGATATCATAAACAGTCTTCTGGTGAAAACCTCATGTCAAGATGACTTTCCACTGGAAGGAGTAGCAACAACCTTATGAACAAGACGTTCAAGTTAGCTGCCATGGTTGCAACATTGGGTGTCAGATCAACACAATTTTCATTTAATACAACCTACATATAATAAGAAGTTTTCTGGTGAAAACCTAATATTGATATGACTTTTTTCCATCTTGGGGAAGAAGCAACGAGATTTTCAAGATAACCACCATGGAAAACCCTATGACATTCCATTCAGGAGGAGTATCTATAACAAAATTTTCAACATGGCTGATGTGGCCACACTGGATGTCAAATCTGCACCATTTTAGTGAGGACCAACTAGACATTGTAATAAGTCTTTCAGTGAAAGCCCATGTTGACATGACCATCCACTGAGGTGGAATAGCAATAACAAGTTTTCAAGATGGTCACTGTGGTGGTCATATTAGAGTCTAGGCTGAACTAATCTCATTTAGAACCAATCAGACATCACAAGTCTTGTGGTGAAAATCCCCATGTTGATATGACCTTCCAGTCTCAAGAAGAAGCAATGGCAAGAATATCAAGATATCCATTGTGGCAGTCATACTGGAGGTAAGATTGGCACCAATTTCATTTAGAACCAAGCAGACATAAGAAGTCTTTTCAGTGAAATCCCATGTTGATGTGACCATCCACTCAGGTGAAGTAGCAATAACAAGATTGTCACTATGGTGGTCATACTGCACATCTGAGCAAAACCATTTACATTTAAGACCAACTAGGCATCTTAAAAAGTCTTCAATGAAAACTCTATGCTGATATGCCTTTCCATCCAGGAGGAGTAGAAATAACAAGATTTTCAAGATGATTGCCATGGTGGCCATACTGGATGTCTGCACAGCACCATTTTTGTTTGAGACCAACTTGACCTTGGGACAAATGTGTGTGTAAAGTTTTAAGGCAATGCTCAAAGTAGTTTAGGAAGAATAGCCATAACAAACGTCAGATGTCACACAATGGACATCACGCCATCCAATAAGCTGTTCTAGTCAGTGACCATTAGAGTTAAAAGAACAGTATCTTTTATGTTTGTAATGAGATGATGGTATGTTAAGCTATCAACATTTAACAAAGTATAATTACCACTTTGCACAAGAATGCTGCCTGAATACTACATAGATCATACTTTCTGATTTATTTTAGTTCTTTTATGATTTGCCTTTTTGTTTTGTCTGCTTCATGTTCTATAGCAACGAAAGTGTTCCGAAGATAAAAGAAAACAATAAAACTGTATCACACAAAAATTAAATTTCCTCACAAACAATAAATTCGCTCAAGAACAGCAAAATGATAAAATTACCTTCTTGTAATCATTCATCAAGGCATCTTTAGTAATGAACTCTTTCTCTTTTTCAAGCTCCAGAATGTCCATGACATCACTGCCAGCCTCCATTTTGCACAGATGTAATCTGGAAATTTTAAAAGAAAAATAGGCCAATTGATTCTTTTCTCTTTATTATCTATCCATATCTTCTTCCTCATCATTTCCCCCACTTCTTCCAAGTCCCATATAATGTTCTAATTGAAAATTCATTTAAATACATATGTACCTCAAATGGGGGGGGAGGGGCAATAGAAAGCTTTATCAACGCTAGAATGAAACAAGAAAATTATACTGTCTCACTGTTGCACCTTCAGCAAGCCCAGGGAACATATTCACAATGCAAACTGCCAAAATTTTATAGGTTCTCATATCTTAATCATAAATGAGCGAGCAAGATACACAAAATGTCCATGTAAAAACTGAACCAAGGTAAAACACTGCTGTATACAAGATTATCTGAAGCAATGCTAATAGTAGCATCAGAAAAAATTGCTGAATATCAACTTTACCAACTAAGAATCAGCCTCACAAATTTCAGAAGAAACACAAATAAATCTATAAATAAAATTAACGTCTAATGTACAGCGAATTCTGTACACTGGGTACAAAAAGTCAACATTTTGCAATTATATTATTCATGTTATAATGAGGCTAAAGTTTTATCATTGATCTTGCCACTTTCTGATCATGACATCTAGATTATTTTTATGATATAAAACCAAGCTCAAGGAAAATACACACCTGACCAAATGCCAAGGTCAAGGTTACAGCCTGAAGACACTGCCTATGTTTTTTTCCAGACTATTACATGTAGTAGTCTATTGCTATTTATACCTGACAAACAAGTACTGAGTCAACTGTGCTAAAGCTGATGACATGTCTGATTATGGTACACATTCTGTACTAGCAATCTGTATAGCAGTGAATTGGAAATGCACTTAACGTGGACAGGAAGTATCACATGATGACATGTCTGATTATGGTACACATTCTGTACTAGCAGTCTGTATAGCAGTGAATTGGAAATGCACTTAATGTGGACAGGGAGTATCACAAATCTAAAGCATATCACTGATCAACAACTAATGCTGATGTCATCACCCAGAATCCAACAATGACACATCATGATGGCAATATAAGAAATCACTATTTTGATGTGTTTTGTTGCTTCCCTATCTTAAACCCCTAAAAGGTCTTTATGTGCTGATATTAAACATATCAGTAATTGTGTATCCTATCATCACCAATCAATAAACCAATAGAACAATATATCATGCCACTCCAAACAGACAGAGTAAGTCCAGAATTCTGCTGCTAATTATGCATTTTCAGTTTGAGACGTGATCTGCATTGGCCATCACTTTGGCAAGACTTTGGACAATAATTTCATAGACCATTACCAGTTTTAGATTTTGAACATGATAACGTTTTACAGCATTCTAAATCATCACATAGCCATTCATCCCTCAAATCTATCACCACCAAACAAAGGCCTGACACATGACAAACAACACTGTTTTACACTTAAAAAAAGAGGCTAGCAAATATTCTTTCTTCACCCAAGAACAATTGCTCAGTGAAATTTTCTCTTATTTTCCATAACATCAGCTGACACAGTGGACAGCTTTAAAAACCTAATTAATCTGCATCAAAAAACCTACAGCATGCTTAAAATATTTCACTGTGACATTTTTTTCAAGATAATGGAAAATCATTATTATTTAGCCACTATATTTGAATCCCTTTAGTTCAAAGAGCCAGGAGCCACTGGTTATGATGATATATGGAGTGTTTTCAAAAATTGTGACACATTTATAGTGCTATGACATGAACAAATTAGGAAACTTGAAGCTACTATTTCCACTGATTGACATAAAAAAACCCAGTGCATCTCTGACTTCATTTCTATTTTCCAGTGTTGCACCTAGGATCTCAAGGTCATGGGACACTGTCCTTCATCCTCCATATTTTAGTGGACAATCAACATTTTAAAGGGAAAAAGGACATAGTACTTATTGCACTAATAGTGCAAACAAATGGGACAATTTTACTGTCATTGGTAGTTTTGCCACCTTAACTATATTGTCTATACAGTACTATCATCTTTTCCTTGGACACCAACATTATTGTAATAAACATTTTATAAAGTGATCAAGTTACTCATTATAATATTAACATGTATGACTATCTGATTCACCTGAAATGAGCTTGTATGTCTGTGCCAAGTGTATTTTGTAAACAACATATACTTAACATATATAACTTCTTTTAGTTCTCTATTTATATAAATTAATGCTTTCCTTCATGGGTATGCATGTTTTTATTAGCTTATGTTTCTCTATAACATCAACCAAAACTTTTTCTAAGTTTTCATAAACAGTGTTTACAGATTCTAAGTCATTACTCATTGACCTGGGGTCACACTACCATGCAAAGTGGATGACTAAGTCGCCTAAAATTGAAAAACTTCATGTTCTTCTGTTAGGAAAGCAAAAACAACTTCGTCCTGTAATTTTTACATGTACATTGAGTGACAATAGCTTTTGAGATGCTCCATCATCTTAGCTAATTATTTCCAGTGTTGAGGCTCTAGGCGATCAAATAGCTGGTGTTGATTTCAATTATGCTGACAAACCGACTCTCACATATTCAGAGGCATGTGTTTTGATAGCTGATTGACCATTAACCCCTTCTTGAGTAAGTTATAACAGATGATATGTTATATATTGTTTTGGTTATAGCAACTATCACTGGCCAATTTCCCCAAGTTATCATTTGATGATAAAAACATACTGATTTGTGCTTCAAAACTTAAACAACAGCATGTAAATAGCAATTTGTGTTTTAAGAATTAAGTTGGTGATCTGGAGATTTGTGTGAAAAATGTCTGACACTGCTGTGTCTGGGAAGTACCACTCTACTGTTATATTAAGGAAAATATTCAATTCATGGAAAGCATGGTCTAAATATTATTTTATTGAAGATTTAGCATTAAAAAAAATGCAATTATGTCGGTCCCATACGTATTGGACAATATTATGTTGTGGAATTCAAGAAGCGCTTTATGGTCAAAGTTGTTTTCACTCATTTTTTTGAAAATATTGATAAAGCAGCAAAACAAAAACTATTTAACCAATGTTTGGCATTACTACATGTACACAGACAAATAATAAAACCATAAATTTGCAATCCTATCAATGGACTGTTCTAACGAAGTTAAAATTACATCAAGAAAACCCCTCTTTCGAAAAATAGATGCACTCACATGTTTGCTGTTTCAATTTGGTTGGAAAGAAGGTTTTTAGTTCATTTATATACCGACTGTAATGCTTCAATATGTTATCTGTGAATAGTTTGGTAATGTTTTATCAGCAACACAGAAACTGGGATGAACAATATGGTACGAAGATGTGTGCCTTTTCTCTCATGTACATGCTACAGGGGTTATTTCAAACAAGTTTACATTATTTTTCAAATGCCATTTTATAGCATATTTTCATGAAGTAAAAAAAAAAATTCTTGTTTAAGGGCAGATGATTAAGCATTTTCACTAACTTGCAATTACAATAAAGTAATCTAGTTGCTCCTATAAGTTAAAATTCATTACAACGTATAGTTTATACAGTGTTATTGTAAAGTCATATAGTTAAAATACACTGCATATGAATGTGATAATTTTTATATGCACACAAAATGTATTTATAATGTACATACAACTACCTGAAAATAAAATAATGCTTAAAACAAATGTTAAATGCAAATATGCATACTGATAAATAGATGGCATATATATATATATATATATATATATATATATATATATATATATATATATATATATATATATATATGTATATATATATATATATTGTATATCATGATTTGCTTTGACTTCTCCCTGTTCTGTCCAAAAGGAGAAGTCACTTCTCCCTCAAATTCAAGTCTTGCTTGACCCTGTTGACAAGAGTGGAAATGGAGCATTTTGTAAACCCCTAACAAGTCCAATTACATCAAAATCTCTGAACCTACTGTGAGATGTTGTAAAATTCTGCTTGCAGAAAGTACAATATCTCTGAGTGAGAACTATATTTTGATAATCACCAACTCCAGCGGACAGATATAGGGTAAACATACAATTTTATTTATTTGTATTTGTTGGATCTATACAAGATATTTTTACAGCCATTCTTATAACATGTAGATTCTCTGATTAAGCATGAAGCACAAAACATAAATCACAAATGTCAATTAGGAAATTAGATTTGGAGTGGCTCTGCATATCAAAATTCTGGCAACCAATCATAATAAGGTTTTCAAACTGAACCAGACTTTTGTCATGATTTTTATGAAAATTATCCAGGAAGAGATTTTCATTCAGTGATGAAGGCTTATAATTTTGCGATTTTGCCATTCAGTCTTATTTAAATACAATTCAGTGGTACACTCTGACTTTAATTCTATTTTAATTCTTTCATCATACATACTAAAATATCATAAACAATGAAAGACATGATCCTACCATCACTGAAAGAAGAATTAAGTTTGCTCTCCAGTATGTTAAGGAAATCAACAAGTCTATTGGCCGTAAGTTCATAAACTTAAAACTTTCACTGTTTATGGTGATATGTGCAACTGTAAAATTCAGGGATGTTTCCTACATTTCTTGATAAATTGAGAAAACACTATCTATTTTTGGGTCTGCATCTAAACACATGGTAAATTGCAAAGATAAGGAGAAACTACCCGAATTTATATTGCTTCAACCAAGACCTTTGTGCAGGGGTTGACAATTCCCTTGCTCAACTCAAACTGGCAAGTAATATGAAGTTTCAAATCAGTTTCCTGATTGAGCAAGTACTGATTAGGGCTGAATAGTATTTCACATTAATGAAATATGAAGAATATCCAGCAATACGTTCTATCTGAAGTATGTTTCTATTTGTTTTGGTCTATCTCACAGAAGCACTTCAATCTTACTCTTTACTGCTAATAAATGCTTATGAGATAAAAAGAAGACCAGTCTCAATTTGTAATTACTTACAATTGGTTCACAAAGTGTTACAGAATAAGTTCTGGAAAACAACCTTTCACACAATCGCATTTAGGTCATAAACACTGTCAACTCTTATATTCCTAAAATAGCTGATTGAATATGAGTTTATTCTGGTCCAATAAACATACGCAGGATGACAGAATCTGCTCAATTGTCTGTCTGAAGTTTGAACACTCCATTATTAACTATAAAGCAGGCATGGGCTCATTTTGGTCAGGTGCCAATTAACAAGAAAAGCGTTGGCTGATCTGTTAGGCCTTGGAATCGATAAATTTCTATTACTAATGTATGTGCAATGCCTGGAAGAAAACAAGATTGTGTCTGACTCTACTCTGACAGGATTGTCACTCCTGGAAAAGTTGGATGTCATGCGATATGCAAGACTTGGAACAAAAAGAATTGCAGGAAATCGTTAAGGATGTATCATAGCACTTTGACTTTGACAATAATATCATGGCACTGAGCAACCAATTGCTGGGGGCAGTTGCCACTGGCAATGGTACTAAACACATATTTTCTGCATTCCATGATCAGGAACAGGATCGCACTGAGAATGCTGTAATAAAAGTCAAGATTTTGAATATTTAAATAGGATCGATTTGAGTCGAAAACAAGTAACGCATACTTACATTGCTTAATAGGTACTTCTGATAATGTTCCAGAACAACTGACAATATTAATATTATAAACGTTGCAGGCAGGACTAGCTCCTTGTCTATATATTTATTTTAAAAAATTACCTAAAACACTGTAAAAAAAAAAAATAATAATAATTTAGAAATTAGTTGATTGTATGAGTGCCACAGAACAGTAAATGCATACTGCTGAGCATAACAGTCTTAACAACCGGAAAACTGCGGTTAGGGCTACTACTAAACATCGCAAAGACGCGCAGAGACGGGCAAAGAGAAGCAAAGACCGGGCAAGATGGACAAAGACACGCAAAGACAGGGCAAAGACAATAGTGGAAAATACTGAATGTCTATTCCAGTTTTATAATAAATATAAATGTTTATATTATCCATATGTTGTTCGTTGTTTTTAAATGTCTATTTTCACTAACACTTGTAATGAATTATTGTAAATATTCAGAAATGTCTTTTGTGAATAAAATGGAATCTTTTTATCATTATTTGTAACACAATTGATAGCATTTAATAATAATACAATCAATTCCGTGGAGACGTATATTTTTAATATATATGTGGTAAGCATTGGGATAAGAAAAGCGCGCAAGGAAGCTGTTAAAACTGTACTAAATGAAAATTTTCTGTTAATTAGTATTTGTTTCATCTAAAGAAATAAAAGAAATATGTATACAGCGTATGTGTTGATATTTTTATAGAGTACGCAGCAAAGGCGTGCAAAGGCATGCAAAGAAATGACAAAGATGGCAATATACGTTTTAATCTTGACTGGTAAATACTGAATGTTGATTCTAATTTTCTACAAACAGAAATGTTTATCTAAAGAATTATAAGATATATGTATATAAATTCTGTGTTGATAGTTGTAGATTTGGTACCTCTTGAAATAAAGTCGTAGGAGCACTACGCTTGTATTAGTTTCTAACTATTCTTATTTGAGATTCAAAATAAGAAATACCACTAACAACCAATACAGTCGAATATGTTTTTGTGTTGTCATTCCCTCCGATCAACGAAACAAAATGGTTTGGTATCCATATTTTGGTGAAATGAATATCTTTCTTTTCCACATGAGATTCAGTGGCGTTTTATCTTCTTATTGTTTTGTCTCATAATGCATGTGAGAATGAGTCAACAGCTGCGATACATATTCACGCTTTCCGTTGACTTTTGGATATACGCTTATTTATATACTGAGTTCATCAGATGCAACTGGAATTGTCCAAGTGCTAGAAAATCTACCGGACTTGGCACAGACAATGCCAGCTTCTTCAAATCAAGGCGAATACAGTAGAAAGTCCTTTGAGTAGGTCTATTTTGTGTAGTAATCTTTATTCATGACCATTTGTATGCACGTGCTCGTGCGTATTTTTAATTTTTCAGCAATATGTTCGTCTCTATATACAGCTATTGACAAACCATTAAAGAGACAATTTCCCTCACCTGTCGTCAGAATTAGTTGAAGATCAAGTCAACATCAGAACATTCCAAGTATGTGAGAGAGTTTAGGTCAATGTATAAGTTTGATCTGCTGAAAGATGTTCCGTTCATACTTTCACTTTGATCTGACAAGAGTGTTTTCTTTCTCTTTTTGACATGGCTTTCAGGTAGTTAAACACGTTTTCAGCATCCTACCATACGTTTCTTCGTGTTAAGCCAGTTTAACGTGGAATATTGATCTCACTGAAACAAAAAACGTAATCACTACCTCAAACGAAGTGTTATTATATATAACCATATTTGTCAAAGTATTCACGCATGCGTATGAATAGTCTTTAAGTATAATAAGTCAATTTTAAAAAAAAAATGTTCTGCTCTATTACACTCTCAATTTTACTTTACTTACTAAAAACAAAATTGGTAATGCAATAAATATAATGGGAAAAATCCTAACCACAGATTAATAAACTTTAATATATATATATATATAGCATATATATATATATATATATATATATATATATATATATATATATATATATATATATATATCTTAAGCAACAGCTTGAAACTGTCCTTATACTGCCGCTATGTTAACTGACTTAAAGGTAGCGCGTTTCAACGCAGTTACTTCACACTGTTGCACGCGTTGACGAGTGTTAATCGAATTACATTAGTATTTCACTACCATATACCATAAATTTTATATCAATAGTAAATATTTTCCAGTATTGTAAGTTTAGAAACGTCTCTACACTTGTACTGCCGCTATGTTAATTGAGTTCAATAGATATTAAACAAGAACGATCAACACAAAGACAAAACAAACATTTTCTAATTCTTATAAATGTATTCATATTAATTTTTGTTTCAACAGTACATATTTTCCAATATTGTAAGTATTTGTCCTGTAGTTGCCCATCTTTGCCCTGTCTTCTCCAAACACTTACCGTAATTGGATATTTTAGAAATGTACACGAGGATATTTCACTGAAAGTAAGAAGAGAAAGAGCAGAAGTAACAATCAAAGTTAAAGGAAATTCAACCTCTGTTTGCAAAATATTCCATTATATAAAAAAAGAACAAAACAAAACAAATCAAACATTTTTAATTCTTATATAATTATTTATACAAATTTTGTATCAACAGTAATTATTTTCCAGTCTTGTATGTATATACCGTCTTTGCCTGTCTTAATCCTTCTCTCAACACTTACCTTAATTAAATATTTTTAGAAAGTTACACAAAGATATTTTACGAGCAGTTAGAAAAAGATAAAGGGAGAGAAGAACTTCCATAGGTGAAATATTTAATTATTTAAATAAAAGAACGATCAACGCATAGACAAGCAAAAATTTCTTATTCTTATATGCTTATTTATATAAAAGTTTGATCAACAGTATTTATTTCCCAGTATTGTAAGTTAAATATATAACGTTTCTTCGCCGTCTTTGCGTACTTCAATTTATCCATTAACTACTCTATGTACTCACGAGGAACTTTCTGCATAGTTTTCAGTGAGATTAAATATTTTACAAATAATGATAACAAGAATTACATTGTTTTGAGAAAACGCATTATTGAATACTTATCGCCGTATATAGCAACCAACATGTAACCGCCATAACCATATATATATATATATATATATATATATATATATGCCGCCCTTATCTGCTCTTATAAAAGCAGTAAATATTTGCCATTATTGTTAGTTTAAATGTCTATGTGCCATCTTTGCCCTGTCTTTGTATTTCCTAGTCCGTCTTTTCGTCTCCATGCGCGCCTTTGCCGGTCTTTGCGATGTTTAGTTGGGCCAGTAGTGAGTACTATCGAGACTGGTTCCCTGTTTCAACTGATTTTCTAGACTGGTACCTGTAGTGCTTATACGTATAATTTATATAATGTTTACACCAATTACATAATACTTGAGCAGCTCTGACAATGCTCCGAGTGTCTTATAATTTGACGACTGACACTGCGAAATATGGAATCAACAGAATCGATAAAAGTGAAAGATACTGTATGCTTTGTAACAACTATGATATTGAAGATGAATGTCATTTTCGTTTTAGTGTATCCAGTATATATTAACTTTTGTCTACATTGAATTAAAAAGTAATTGTAATGCAGGAATAAACCATCAACAATTAAGATACCTACCATTTAATGAACGGGGATCTGGCTGGGATTCTTTCCAATTAGGACATTTTGGTATCTTTTACCTCAAAATAATTAAAGGAATATAATGGACATAATTAGTTCCGTTTACAAATTAGAGCAAGCATATGCGAAATTATTTAGTCTAACAACACACTTCCATAATCGAAAATCAAATAGTTGGTCCCAAAATGTGCTTTCAGATGTTAACTACTAGTAACAAGCTAAATTAGTATTATTCTTACAGTAACTTATTAGATATTGTTTATATTTGTCCATCATCTCCTTTCCAGCTTTTGCTGGTTACTTTCTTTGGAGTCTCTCTGTTTAAATTGGCACATAGAGTCTATGATATGCATGCAATACATTTGTGTTTCTATAGTATGTATGTACTGAGCATGCCCCAGAAACTGTCCGACTCAGCGTCACAATTAGCTTAAGGCCAGGAACGTGCTTAACCGCATGAAGGTAGTTTCAAAACTGTCCTTGACGAATTTGTCCAGAAACAGGAGCATGCATCGGCCTGGTTAGCTATTTCTGTCCTGAAACGAAAGCAGCGCGCCCCAGTTATTAATGATCCGTACAACATCGATGGCAGTTTTTTCACCTCATAGCCTCTCTTTCGTCTCCAGTGGGAGAAATCAAGAACAATTAAAAGTGCATTTTCAATCCGGAAGGGAGATGGGAAGTGACGTAAAAAGAAGTAGAATAAAAGAGAAAGCGACAATGAACATAAATAAATAGGAAGAAATTAACTTGAGAGGAAAGAACACGAATGAAATAATGCACCCAGTTATAAATATGTCTACAAACAAATAATGAGATAATGATGGGGTGGGTTTTGGGGTATTATTGTATTTATGGCAGTTGATTGGTGCGATACATCACGTATTAATTGTATGAAAATCATTGGACATTCAAATCGCTGCAAGCTCAAAAAATCGAAATCTGATTACAGTACTTCAGTTATCAAAGGTTTTAACGTGGCCAGCTCAAATTACCACTATCAGTATTTTGTCCCATCTGGTGTAGATAGTTATCACGCGGTAGGTAAGCCTGTACACCAACGTATGCATGTATTGGTATATGCATACATGCACAGTTTACAATTGTTATGGGGGTTGTGTATTATTTGGTCTTCATTTATTAGCAATTTTTGTTCGTGGTTTCCATTTTAAGTCTGGTATGTTAACAGATATGCTGGATCGGTGTATTGGTCATTCTAGAAGAGGTCAAACCACTTAAAACCTCACCGTTTGAAAGTATTTGAAATGTAACTGACATGCCATATTTACTCAGCCTAAACCCCAGTGAAAAGAGCTATACATGTTGTCTAGTTGTTGACTTCATTATTTACCTTGGTATGACGGCCAAGACCATTTGCATTTTAGAAGGGGGCTTCGGCAACATTTTCTCCTAATCAGACTATACTTTTCCTTATTGATAGTATATATGTCCACTTTAGAACATACAGGTAGAAATGTGGAGAAAAATTTCAGCAAAGGAGGGACCAAAATTTGTAAAAACAAAACAAATAAAAATAAAAAACAAAAAAGAAAAAAAAAACACGACCATCATTTTATCCAACCATGAAGTAGTCATTAATGTTTACTGCCTACAGATCAAATTGTCTGCTAGATTGTTTTATGTATTGTAAAAATGTGTGCAGGAGAAATACTTTGAAGGACAGTTAAATATGAAGAAAAGAAGATAAAAAAGTGAAAATAAAATCGCCAATTCATCATACCTAAAATATTGTTAATACTGCACGTTTTGACATTCTATGAGAACACAAGATTAACTACATTCACGTCGACGGCTTAAAATAAAGGTATCGATGACATTTCCTCATCTTTGTACAACCGGAATGACAACAATGAGCATAGTCCCGCCTGAAACCCATCACACACACACACACACACACACACACACACACACACAC